>JAUCMX010000017.1:2395245-2500245 GCA_033459395.1 Hemibagrus guttatus | reverse complement strand
AAAACTTTGTGGACACCTGACCGTCACATCCATATGTGGCACAAAGCTTTGAAATGAAGCATTACAATGTCCTTTGTGTAAAGAGGGCCGGGATGTTTAAAAAGCACATATGAGGGTCAGGTGTCCACATCCTGTTGGCCATACAGTGTAATTACCCCCAATCAGGCATAACATTATGACCACCTATGACCACATGCGAACTAGATAATCCCTTGTGAAGAAGCTGAACTACAACTATATATATATATAACTACTTTTAAATGATACCAAATGCACCAACGATCTCATATCTGATCATATTTTCAGTATGTTTTTTTTTATTCGTAATGTCTGTAAATATACCGATCAGGCATAACATTATGACCTGATTAATATTTTTTGGTTCCATTTTTGCTGCCAAAACAGCCCTGACCCGTCGAGGCATGGACTCCACTAGATCCCTAAAGGTGTGCTGTGGTATCTGGCACCAAGATGTTAGCATCAGATCCTTTAAGTCCTGTTACAGGGAACACCCCACAAGAGCTGCAGTTTTGGAGATGCTCTGATCCAGTGGTCTAGCCATCACAATTTGTCCCTTCGTCAAACTCGCTCAAATCCTTACGCTTGTCCATTTTTCCTGCTTCTAACACATCAACTTTGAGGACAAAATGTTCACTTGCTGCCTAATATATCCCACCCACTAACAGGTGCCATGATGAGGAGATCATCAGTGTTACTCACTTCACCTCTCACTGCTCACAATGTTATACCTGATCGGTGTATCTTACTTATCTGTCTTACTCTCTCTTAACATTCTTAACCTCAGTTCACTATGTTTATTAGTAATGCCACTGAAAAAAAAAGCTGAAACGGTCTTGAGCTCTTTCTGTTTTTGAGTCTTTCAGTTTTCATTAGTTTTGTGATGAAAGTGACCCAAAAAGAACAAACAGGCCTACTACAATTATCCATCAAATCCATTCCCAAATAAATGTTAGTTATTTAAACAGTTCAAAAGAATGTGCGGATGGAAAAAGTGCATTACGAAAAAGTCTTAAAAGGAACTTTTGAGCTGCTCCTCTATAGTTTACTGAAATATTTAGGCCAGCTAAAGCCTTCTCAGCCAAATACACTGACTCATACAGAGCAGATCCATCTGACAGAGAAACGAAGCACAACTTTCAGAGAAATGGAAGTTCATTGGGAAAGACTTTAGTCATCGGATCACATGACCTACAGCAGTAAAGCACATTTTACGATTAACATTACAAGTGAGCTTCAGTGAAACTCCAAAGGCTACGTGACTCGGCACAGCATTAATGTACACTTAGCACACTAATAACAGGTAAAGGAAAAGGGACACAATGGAAACAAAAAAGTTGATGCAAACCAGCAACGACTACTGTCTTCCCTCCCAGGTCATATTTTACGTCAGGAAAAGCTGAAAGGAAACAAACGTCTCTAAGTCCGATAGCACTAGACGACTAATTTGGAGAGAACAGAATACTCACGCCTGTGTTCTGTATGTGGTTTATTACCTAATCTGTATATTTTGCTCTCCATAGTCAAACAGTTTTAGCACACTAGCTATAAAACAGAACAAAAAAGATCCACACTTGCGCCATCAGAAAGAGAAACACAAACACTAAGTGTCATACGCTGGCTATCATGAGATCTGCAGCTTTAAAATTCCTTTACCTCTACTGGGTGAAGACACAAATTTCACAACAAGTGGCTGAATCATTCACTAGCTTCCTAACAAATAAGAGAAGAAATAACTGTTCATCAGTATGACTCCAAACTCTTTCAGTTCCAACCTCCTGTTTAATTGCCTCTTCACACTCATCAGAAAGACTCGCAACAGTTCAGAAAACACCACGTTATAGCATTTTCATGGCACCCGACCCTTCATGACCTGAATCTCTTCTTTCTTTTCCCCATTTTTAACACAGATCGGTGCAGCACAATAGCACAGTGTGTAATGTTGGCACTTTGAGTCTGAGCTCTTGCTGCTGTCTGTATGTAGTCTCTTAGGTATCCTCCAGGATCCTCTGCTAAACATTTCGCTTTGAGGACTGGCTTCTTTAATTATCCCCAGGGTGTGTGAAAGAGAAAGAGAGAATGTGTATACGAGCATGGTGTCCCATTGAGGGTGTGTTCCTGTGATAGGCTCTGGTACTACTGCAGCCCTGACCAGGACAAAGCATTAACTATAGATGAATAAACAGGAATGACCAAACAAATCGTACACAGTGTAGCTTTAATGCTTCGTGAGTACTAATAGTAAATGACGTGAAGGAAGCCGGCACTTACTCATTAGCTTTCAATCCCTTATCCCTAATGCCTAAGCTTCACTGTGCACTGAGGCCGCCGGTGGGTTGTGCACATGAAACGGCTTAGTAGCTTACTGCATTCTTGTTTTTGGGTTTGTGGCCTGGGACAAATAACATATCTGGGATTCGGAATTCTATCCAGGTATTTAAATCTCGCTTTCAACTTGGATTAAAGCGAGCTTGTGATTTGTCCACCACTGAGCTCCAAGAAGGATCATATAAGAAGATGTCTAGAGCTGAAGACTTAACGATCACCCAGATATCTTTCTTGAATTTAAACCATATTCTAACTGCAAAGTTTTCCATCCACAGAACACAAATACCTTAACCAAACTTTTCCATTTAACCACCACTCAGATCCAGGTAAGAGACTGCACATTTCCAGTAGGAATGTGAGTCAGAGAGCGAGCGACTCCACCTCATCTCAATCTGAGATTTCGGCTCAACAACAACCTTTTTGTATCGACTGTGCATTCGAGTGCACTTTCCTGAAAGGACATTATGTCTTAAGTACTGCGATGATTCAGCCGTCTGCTGTCGGAGTTGTACGCTGCCATTTTAAAGATTCATCGGTATGCAGCACAAGAAGTGCATTATCAGCAGTACCTCAATTTCTCCTATAATCTGGCTCAGGAAGTGCATGAGAAGCACAAACAGGAAGTTCTTTAGGAAAAACCCAGTTGATGACCATCATCTAAGACCACTGCCTGGCATTATCACCAACAGATGACACGGCAGATTTAGATTTTTGATATAGAGTCTCTGTGATGAACAATAACAGTATTTCAATGCACTGAACAAAGACAAAAAAAAAATAGTTAAAAATAGTTTTTCAGATATATAATAACAAAATTATATCCATTGTTTATTTTTGGCACACACTGTAGACTCGAGTCATCAAACCAGCTAAGGTTCACTTAAATCTAGTCTAGTAGGTGAGGAGACACAAAAACACACTACTCTTAAACTACTAATTATTCATTGCTATTTAGTAACCAATACTATTGTCATCTGTGGGAACCCCTGGAGGTCCAGAGGCAGGAGCCCGCGCTCTCATAGCCGTGGCCCGGGTTGGATTCGGAATTAACTCCTCAGTGCCGAACCCAAGCCATTATAAAAAATGAAATGTTTGCGTCAGGAAGGACATCTGGCACAAAACCTGAATAAATCAAAAAATGCGAACCAGATAATCTCTTGCGAAGAAGCTGAAAGAACAACAGCTATTGTCATTTGTGGGTGTGAACTATGCAGTGTTATGCTGAGTAGCTATACAGGTGCATCTCAATAAATTAGAATGTCTAAGAATTAGAGGAGCTGAAGGCCACTGTCAAAGAAACCTGGGCTTCCATACCACCTCAGCAGTGCCACAAACTGATCACCTCCATGCCACGCCCAATTGAGGCAGTAATTAAAGCAAAAGGAGCCCCTACCAAGTATTGAGTACATGTACAGTAAATGAACATACTTTCCAGAAGGCCAACAATTCACTAAAAATGTTTTTTTTTATTGGTCTTATGAAGTATTCTAATTTGTTGAATTGGTGGCTTTTTGTTAAATGTGAGCCAAAATCATCACAATTAAAAGAACCAAAGACTTAAACTACTTCAGTCTGTGTGCACTGAATTTATTTAATACACAAGTTTCACAATTTGAGTTGAATTACTGAAATAAATGAACTTTTCCACGACATTCTAATTTATTGAGATGCTCCTGTATATAGCTATTATAACTATATATAGCTACTTTTAAATTATACCAAATGCACCAACGATTTCATATCTGATCATATTTTCATATGTTTTTTCTTCCTAATGTCTGTAAATACAATGATCAGGCATAACATTATGCCCATCTGATTAATATTGTGTTAGTCCCTTTTTTGCTGCCAAAACAGCCCTGACCCATCGAGGCATGGACTCCACTAGATCCCTGAAGGTCAACTAGCATTAACGTTTTCAGCAATTTGAGCAACAGTAGCTCGTCTGTTGGATCGGACCACATGGGCCAGCCTTCGCTCCGCACGTGCATCAATGAGCCTTGGCCGCCCATGACCCTGTCTCCGGTTCTCCACTGTTCCTTCCTTGGACCACTTTTGATAGATAGTGACCACTGCAGACCGGGAACACCCCACAAGAGCTGCAGTTTTTGGAGATGTTCTGATCCAGTGGTCTAGCCATCACAATTTGGCCCTTCGTCAAACTCCCTCAAATCCTTACGCTTGTCCATTTTTCCTGCTTCTAACACATCAACTTTGAGGACAAAATGTTCACTTGCTGCCTAATATATCCCACCCACTAACAGGTGCCATGATGAGGAGATCATCAGTCTTATTCACTTCACCCCTCACTGCTCACAATGTCGGGAACTGAAGAAATATCGGACCACATGTGTGATAGGACGTCTCATCATACATGATTTGCATCAATTTATAGAATTATTGAGAAAATTTCATTCAATTGTTGCTTGCCGCGGTCACGGAAATCGTATTCAGTCACACAGCATTATTTTCACCAAAGTATTGTAGATATACTTATTATAGTATTTCCGATTGTGTATTTGGTATGGGTGCTGTGGGTGTTTCTCGCTCCCTCAGAACAGGTGTCTTGACCGGGAGGCTTAGCCACTTATCACACTGACCTTATCCAAAATGCCACACTTGAAGAACGGAGCATTGTGTTCACTTGGAATAACAACAATTATGGGATGATAAAAAACGCAAATATTGACGGCTGAAAATCCCTCTACATCATGCAGTCTTGTGCAATATCAGTATTGTAATGAACATTTTATATATATATATATATATATATTGCCCCACCCTATTGTCCATTTCAATACTGAACCAGAGCCTTTCATGACGAATGGTTTTTCCATGGCAGAGGACCAAGACTAACTAAGGTCACTAAGGTTGAAACTAAGGTTTTAGATGTGATAGCTTCGAGTCGCTCCCATAAGAACAACTTAATACGAGTCAAGGGACTGATAGTGACCGGATTTGATGATGTCACTCGGGGAAAGTCCCTTCCTAACATTCTGGAGATCTGAATAATCAACTCCTTACCTCTGGGACGCAACGTCTACAGCTGAGACACGTGACTTTATTCCGCATTTCCGTTTCACAACCCTTCCCTGATCTTCAGCTGACAAAAACATCTACAAGCAACTTTGTTTATCTATACTTTCCACCTAGAAACTCAAACACACACCGAATTCAAATCAAAACACCGACCTGTTAGAGTCGCCTAGCTATTACTTGGATTCTTTTGGAGTTAGCTAGCTAGTGTGAACAACTAAAACTCATTTCATCCTGTTATTATTATTTACGCTACGTAACTTTTTAAAGGGATGCCGTCGTAAATTACTGTCACACTTTACGGCAGAGTAATAAATAACCTTACACAGTTAAGAAACTGATGTTTCTGTAACGTTAGCTGAATATTTACATTTGGTTAGGTTTAATAACGGAAATATAGTAACGTTACTTCTTACTAAATTACTTCGCTAGCTAGACAGATAACCTCCTTTCCTCCTTTAAAAAAACGTACACAGCAAATTTGTCGGGGGGGAAAAAACGTTATTTACGACACACATACATATATACGTATGTATAAATATACATAATATAAGTGTCGTAAATGACGTTTATACCTTATATATATATATATATATATATATATATAATATATATATATATATATATATATATATATATATAAGGTCTTTGTTCTACTAAGCTGGTTAGCAGGCTATTTATACTCAAGTCGAGTTTCTGCTCCGCTAGCTGTATTTATTAGCTAACTAGCTGCCCAGTTAACGCTAGTTAGCGTTAACGTTACTTAGCTATCTCATCATAAAGTCAAACAAATCAAAATCTCTTACCTTTATGGTCCCGAATATCTGATTCCAGGTAAAAACGTTGAGAGATGTAGATATTAGACGAGGTAAACGTAGACAAAGCCCGATTCAGTGTTTTTGTGTCTGCCCAGAGCAGGAATGGAAAGTCCACCGTTAACTTCCTGCTCGGTGTGTGACGTGTGTGTCGACTGGTCCGTCGCTGCCGAAAATAAGTGCATTACTCACTGCTGTAATGACATTAACTTTATAACTTTATTGATCAGAATGATTCGTCATGTATATGCACTGTTAGTTCGACTGGATGAACCACATTTTAAGCCAGCTCCTAAATACTACAACAGATGAAACTAAGGTTTTAGGCGTTAACTACATTAGGTGTGTCATACATTTACTTTCGTGGACACACACACACACACACGAATAATTGTGTAAATGAAATTAACATTACAGCATTGCAGGCAAGGGTGTTTTCAGTTCACATAGAGATGTCATTTACTCATAATACCAAAGATCTAAACAAAGATATTATAATTTTGTTGTTGTTTTGTTGTTGCAGAGAATGTAGACATAGACAGACAGACAGACAGACAGACAGACAGATACAGTATATTGCCAAAAATTTTGGGACACCCCTCCAAATCATTGAATTCAGGTGTTGTTCTTCAGGGGTTGGGTTCGGCCCCTTAGTTCCAGTGAAAGGAACTCTTAATGCTTTAGCATACCAAGACATTTTGGACAATTTCATGCTCCCAACTTTGTGGGAACAGTTTGGGGATGACCCCTTCCTGTTCCAACATGACTGCACACCAGTGACCAAAGCAAGGTCCATAAAGACATGGATGAGTGAGTTTGGTGTGGAGGAACTTGACTGGCCTGCACAGAGTCCTGACCTCAACCCCATAGAACACCTTTGGGATGAATTAGAGCGGAGACTGCGAGCCAGGCCTTCTCGTCCAGCATCAGTGCCTGACCTCACAAATGCGCTTCTAGAGGAACGGTCAAAAATTCCCATAAACACACTCCTAAACCTTGTGGAAAGCCTTCCCATAAGAGTTGGAGCTGTTATTTTGCATATTTACTCAATTGCTGCTGTTGCTGATTTTTACACAACAATTTGAACTGCCACCAAATGCTGCTATACAGAAATGTATATGTTTAGAAGAACACTCTTTCTTTACAGTTCTCCTATTTTTCACATTGTACTGTATAACATATGGGAAATGTACAAATTTATTATACAGAATGTATACTGGTCGGTGCTATTTTTGTGTATTTTGTGTATCTATCCTGTACTGTCTTGTTTTGTCTCACACTATTCACACTAGGTTGCACATGTTGCACTTTATGTGGCTAGGACAATTTAATTTCAGTCCTTAGCTCTGTGTTGTGTTATGTAGCTCTGTGTTGTGTTATGTAGCTCTGTGTTGTGTTATATAGCTCTGCGTTGTGTTATATAGCTCTGCGTTGTGTTATATAGCTCTGTGTTGTGTTATGTAGCTCTGTGTTGTGTTATATAGCTCTGCGTTGTGTTATATAGCTCTGCGTTGTGTTATATAGCTCTGTGTTGTGTTATATAGCTCTGTGTTGTGTTATGTAGCTCTGTGTTGTTTTATGTAGCTCTGTGTTGTGTTATATAGCTCTGCGTTGTGTTATATAGCTCTGTGTTGTGTTATATAGCTCTGTGTTGTGTTATGTAGCTCTGTGTTGTTTTATGTAGCTCTGTATTGTGTTATGTAGCTCTGTGTTGTGTTATATAGCTCTGCGTTGTGTTATATAGCTCTGTGTTGTGTTATGTAGCTCTGTGTTGTTTTATGTAGCTCTGTGTTGTGTTATATAGCTCTGCGTTGTGTTATATAGCTCTGTGTTGTGTTATATAGCTCTGTGTTGTGTTATGTAGCTCTGTGTTGTTTTATGTAGCTCTGTATTGTGTTATGTAGCTCTGTGTTGTGTTATATAGCTCTGCGTTGTGTTATGTAGCTCTGTGTTTTTTTATGTAGCTCTGTATTGTGTTATGTAGCACCAGGGTCCTGTCAGCTATATATGGTTGAAATGACAGTAAAAGCTTCTTGACTTGACTTAACACAGAGTCAGGATACTCTACACACAGAAACCCAACAGTGTCCTGACTAATCTTATAACAGACTTATAGCAATAAAAAATTTTTATACTAACCGAAAATGTCTGATAAGTCATTTCCATTTTATTAGCTGTCAAAAGAAGTCTTAAGCAAAACAAATACAGTGTAAACTATTGGTAAGTCATATTCAACCAAATATTTCAAAACCTATTGGACAGCTGGACACAAAGCATACTTTGAAAGCAACCTAAAGACAAAGAAGTGGAATGTTCTTCAATGACCAAGTCTGTCACCTAACTTGAATCCGATTCACGTATCCTGATGTCAAAACCAAAGGGCAAAACAACCAAAGAAGGAGCAGGAAGTGAACACAGTGGCAATAAAGCCTGCATGAACAGGGACAACACCAAGCATCTAATGATGTCTGTAGTTGCCAGACATCAGGTAGTCACCAATTACTTGTGGTCCCTTAAGCCTCCTTGTGGTCCAGAGGCAGAATCCCCTTCCCAGGCAGGGAGCAAACCCAGCCACTGAAGAGTTAACTCTCAGTGCCGGTCCCAAGCCCGGATGAAATGGGAGGGCGGCATCAGGAAAGGAATCTGGCGTAAAACCTGTGCCAAATCAGAACATGTGGACCAAATGATCTGCTGTGGCGACCGCAAACAGGGAGCAGCCAAAAGAACAACAACAACAACAACCTTTGGTCCCTTAATAAGGGCTGTACATAAAAATTGTCATAACTAGTACAGCTTTCAACTGAGTTGGGTGTAACGAATTAAACCTCAAGGAGTTTAGAGTTTGTCATTTCAACTCTAACGTTTTAGAAAGCTAAAATAACACATATTTATCATTGTCTAAATATTTATGGCCCTGACTGTATACCAACTGTAGATAACAATTTGATCCATGTGTGATGTAACTATTCTTAAGACATATATTGAGATGAATCAAAATAAACATGGAATTTAAATAATACACAACTGTAGTACAAAAAACGACAGTTCACAGTCAGCTATGTTGTTTGTTTGTATGTTTGTTTTAAAAAAAAAAAACATGATTCAGCTGTAGAATTTTACATTTTGACCCATTTTTACTGTGATTTATGAAAAGGCCAAAATGTATGCTTTTCTGCTTGCACAACTTAAACGGTCAGACCGTTCAGAAATAAAATTAATTTCTTGCCTGTTTGCTGACATGGAAAAGAACACCAGGTACTGTATGACCGAGGCATGTGCTTCTTCTAACAGCTGCTTTTGCTTTAGGTCTTTAGGGCTTTGTTTCATGGACAATTTGTGCGGAGACTGCGAGCCAGGCCTTCTCGTCCAACATCAGTGCCTGACCTCGCAAATGCGCTTCTAGAGGAACGGTCAAAAATTCCCATAAACACACTCCTAAACCTTGTGGAAAGCCTTCCCTGAAGAGTTGAAGCTGTTATAGCTGCAAAGGGCGGGCTGACTCCTCTGGGATAATTTTTTAGGCCTATATGAATTTGTGTGATTGTAAAAGGATGAGGAGACATCATGAGTAGTTTTGAACACCATTCCTGTTATTGGTTTAATGAAGTAAGGTTCACAAGAAGGACACATTGTTTGTGTGTGTCTGTTAAGCATGAATAGTCTTTGTGTAGCTAATGAATTAGCAGTGGCATTCTTGGTGTTGCAAGTCTCGTCGAAGACAGATAGAGTCTGCACAGCAGCGTCCATTGTAACTTCTCTAAAGTTGAAGTTAAAGTCAAGGTCAGGTCACTGCTCAGAGCAGTGTTAGTTCTGTGAGACACCTGCAGCTGAAGTCTGGGAGAATCAGTGCTTTGTTGAAGCACACTGATAAAAGGTTGGGGAAAATCAAGTTCACCCCAGGTCAAAGCTAAAACATATTCAAAACACATAAATTAGCTATAAGCTTAGAATAAACATTAACATGGAAAAGGGGCGGTGACTCTGACATACCCATGATGTCTTCTCAACATGAAAATGTTTCACACTGAAAAAATGTTAAAAAACCAAAACATAATGATAGGGATAAGACTCCCATTTTATATATATTTTATATTAAAGCTGAATGGAAAATAATGTAAAATTAGAATATAATAATGTCCTGGAAAAGTCCACAAAAGAAAAATAGGTGGAGCGTTTTGACTTGAGGAGTTCGGCCGATGTCATCATGTGTGATAAGAAACATGGATATAAACACTGAGCTTGGAAGCTGAGTTTCGTGGGGTTGATGAGATGTTCCATGTGAGCACCTTGTAATTTGTACTCAGCGCTGACTGCAATAAACCTCATCTCTGCCATCATCCAGTCTGAAGTATTTGGCTTTTTCTTAGTTAAAGTCTCATTAGTTAAAAGCTCATTAGGCTGAGTTAGTCGGGTCAGTGTGGAGTTGGAGTCAGATAGTGGTAAAGTATTAATAGGTTAGAGTCCGACAGATTTGTTTTAGTGTTATACAAAGATATTTTTTCCACACTCCATATTACATTCATGTGCATGTAAGGGCAGTTTAGGAATGGCTCACAGTCTCCGCTCTATTTCTAGAAGCGCATTTGTGAGGTCAGGCACTGATGTTGGACGAGAAGGCCTGGCTCACAGTCTCCGCTCTAATTCATCCCAAAGGTGTTCTATGGGGTTGAGGTCAGGACTCTGTGCAGGCCAGTCAAGTTCCTCCACACCAAACTCGCTCATCCATGTCTTTATGGACCTTGCTTTGGTCACTGGTGTGCAGTCATGTTGGAACAGGAAGGGGTCATCCCCAAACTGTTCCCACAAAGTTGGGAGCATGAAAATGTCCAAAATGTTTTGGTATGCTGAAGCATTAAGAGTTCCTTTCACTGGAACTAAGGGGCCGAGCCCAACCCCTGAAAAACAACACCTGAATTCAATGATTTTGGAGGGAGGTCCCAAAACTTTTGGCAACTTAAAATGACCTTTTTACTTAATAGAAAATGAAGGGAAAAAATTATGTCCCCTTTTAACTGTATCATATTTGGGCTAATTTCTGGTCTTTTGTGCAGTTTTGAGATGAAGATGTCTCATTTCACTATGTACTGCGTCAGCTGTATGTGGTTGGAATGACAATAAAAGCTTCTTGACTTGACTTGATGTCTTTGTGACTAAATACGATGAAATACGACTTTATTGCCTTTAGAAGACTACATTCCCCATTGATTTATACTCTCAGTTTTATTCCAACTTTTCTCAGTTTCTTTTCCAACTTTGAAAATGAAAGTCCTGCATCTGCTGCTTCTACGATTGCATTACACTTGAATGATTGAATGAACTGACTGTAGTGCAAATAAACTTAAAACCAAATCAACTCCTCTATATAAAAGTAACTCCTTTCTGTAAAATTAAGAGTGTGAGGTAAGCCTGATCAAGCATCAAGAAAAAAAAATTACATATGCAACAAAGTGCTGAATTTTCTTTACACTATTTACACACTAGAATGGACCAGGATTGAAATAAAACCTTTGCAGCTTTGTAATAAGCATAAAAACATAAAAGCACACAATAAAATATTCATGCTGTTATATTATTCATACAGCACTATAAGACATTTAAAGATTAAACTTAGAAATAAAAGTTCTCCTTCCAGTTCCAAAAATCGGAAATTAAAGAGAAGAAAAATGTTTAAAGTTAACAAAATTTAATGGGGCTTAATCTTGTGCTATAACGGTGTAATAGTACATATAGACTGTTATAAGCCAGTATTATAAGCACATTTAGTGTATATCTTGTATAGTCTGTTACCTAAAATATCTGATTATCATTTCAAAATTCATAAATTATATGCATGCCATCCTTTATTACAAGAGTCTCTATTTCTGTCAGTCACTCACTTACAGACACAAACAAATAGCTCTTAAAAAACACATAGAGAGTGACGCCAGTATAGACCAGTCAAGTATGTTTAATATTAAGATTACATTCATTTTTACCAAAACATAGCTGGCATAAATTTGTCTTAAAGACAGGGTTATACCGGATAATATACACTATATTGCCAAAAGTTTTGGGACGTCTGCCTTTACATGCACATGAATGTAATATGGAGTTGTCCCGCCCTTTGCAGCTAGAACAGCTTCAACTCTTCTGGGAAGGCTTTCCACAAGGTTTAGGAGTGTGTTTATGAGAATTTTTGACCATTTCTCTAGAAGCGCATTTGTGAGGTCAGGCACTGATGTTGGACGAGAAGGCCTTGCTCGCAGTCTTCGCTCTAATTCATCCCAAAGGTGTTCTATGGGGTTGAGGTCAGGACTCTGTGCAGGCCAGTCAAGTTCCTCCACACCAAACTCACTCATCCATGTCTTTATGGACCTTGCTTTGTGCCCTGGGGTGCAGTCATGTTGGAACAGGAAGGGGTCATCCCCAAACTGTTCCCACAAAGTTGGGAGCATGAAATCGTCCAAAATGTTTTGGTATGCTGAAGCATTAAGAGTTCCTTTCATTGGAACTAAGGGGCCGAGCCCAACCCCTGAAATCAATGATTTGGAGGGGTGTCCCTAAACTTTTGGAAATATAGTGTAGCTGCTGCAACATAAACCAAACCCATGTCTTTATGGACCTTGCTTTGTGCACTGGTGTGATGTTGGCACAGGAAGGGGTCATCCCCAAACTGTTCCCACAAATTTGCTATGCTGAAGCATTAAGAGTTTCTTTCACTGGAACTAAGGGGCCGAGCCCAACCCCTGAAAAACAACACCTGAATTCAATGATTTGGAGGGGTGTCCCAAAACATTTGGCAATATAGTGTACCTTGAAAACACGAAGTTCACTTTAGGAAAGCTATAGAGATCCTGCATAGATAACTGTTGCAAGAGCTATTAAGAAGAAGAAAAAATATCCCAGAGACCAAAAAGTGACTTGAGATCCAGCATGAGTTCTTCAAAGAAAACTCTCCTCTCTTGTCTCTGCTCTGTAGAAGAGAAGTAGAGATAACAGTCACATAATGATGAATCTAGTTTAAACTGTTTCTGTGTTTTTAGCCTTAGAAGATTTAAATTCTATAATTATTGTACTGATATGTACAGTACAGAGTTTCTGTATCGGGACTGATACTGGCCTAAACCTTTTTCTAAATTCTAATACTAACCACATTAGATTAATTTCCCCCACTTAAGAATTACGTAATTGGTCAATGTGATATGCAATATGTGATATTTCAAACATTTATGTCTGATAAAGCTATCAGAACATATTAATATCTGTATATTTATGAACCACCAAACGACCCCCCCCCACCACCACCACCACTCTATGGGCACACTTACACTGCTTTCTGCAGTTTGACCTGAGTCTCCCAGCGTCGCTGTTCATTTATGGGATAAAGGCAGAAGAACACCATGCCTATCAGCAGCAGACAGATGGGCACTGGGGCAAACAGGACCTGCAATGTGGTGATCACTCTGGAGTCATGCCTACAAGCGCCAGGCTCGTACCCTGCAAAGCTGAGGAGGTGATTCATAGGTAAAGTATTTCATTTGCTCTAAAGCAGTGAACACATGGAGGTCTACCATCTTCCAGCTAAATCTATAATGACTTATCAAGCAAAGCAATGGCCTTATTGGTTAGATTTGGTGTAGCAGAGCTAGGATAGTAGCTATACAGGCCGAGGGGACAAGTGCTATAATAAAAATCTAAAACTGGCAGGCTTTAAAGTTGTTGGACAGTTACAGACATACACTATATTGCCAAAAGTTTTGGGACATGTACAAGGTATAGGAGTGTGTTTATGGGAATTTTTGACCAGTCCTCTAGAAGCACATTTGTGAGGTCAGACTCTGATGTTGGACGAGAAGGCCTGGCTCACAGTCTCCGCTCTAATTCATCCCAAAGGTGTTCTATGGGGTTGAGGTCAGGACTCTGTGCAGGTCAGTCAAGTTCCTCCACACCAAACTCGCTCATCCATGTCTTTATGGACCTTGCTTTGTGCACTGGTGTGCAGTCATGTTGGAACAGGAAGGGGTCATCCCCAAATTGTCCAAATGAAATTGTCCAAAATGTCTTGGTATGCTGAAGCATTAAAAGTTCCTTTCACTGGAACTAAGGGGCCGAGCCCAACCCCTGAAAAACAACACCTGAATTCAATGATCTGGAGGGGTGTCCCAAAACTTTTGGCAATATAGTGTAAGACTAATCAATTAGTATTTACATACTGGCTGTTAAACTTTCAATTTTGAGGGGTAACCAGATTTTAATTTAACTTGTGATTTAGCTGCATGCAAAAGATAAATATATTTCAGTTCAGGAAAGCATGCCATTTACAGAACTGCATACAAAATGTCAAATCATCACCATGTGTTGGCCTGCCACCTATATAAACTTCTCATCAGCTAAATAAAAAACAGGTGTTACAAGCTTCTGTGCGAACTACCAGGGCATCCTGAATGAATTTACGAATAAATCCTTACTGTAGTGCAAGTGTAGAGATACCATGTGACACTCCTCCACCAAACTTGTTAAAAAATACATAGCAAGAGTAAAACATGGGCTCCAGATCGCGGCATGATGGGTTCTTCACTTTAAAGTCATCCACCACATCTGGCAGCATTGACCTGCAAATTGACATGACAAGCAGTGTAATAGAAAATAACAAGTAAAAGATTTTTCTTAATAATAATTGGGTAATAGATTAAGCTAGGCATCAAACCTCTTAACAGGGATACTAAGATATTTACAATAATGTCATTTACACTGATCAGGTATAACATTATGACCACCTGCCTAATATTGTGTTGGTCCCCCTTTTACAGCCCTGACCCATTGAGGCATGGACTCCACTAGATCCATGAAGGTGTGCTGTGGGATCTGGCACCAAGATGTTAGCAGCAGATCCTTTAGGTTCTGTAAATTGCGAGGTGGGGCCTCCATGAATTGGACTTGTTTGTCCAGCACATCCCACAGATTCTGGATTGGATTGAGATCTGGCTAATTTGGAGGCCAAGTCAACACCTCAAACTGGTTGTTGTGCTCATCAAACCATTCCTGAACCATTTTTATTTATAAAGCATTTTATTATTATCCTGCTGAAAGAGGCCACAGCCATCAGGGAATACTGTTTCCATGAAAGGGTGTACATGGTCTGCAACAATGCTTAGGTAGGTGGTACGTGTCAAAGTAACATCCACATGGAAGGCAGGACCCAAGGATTCCCAGCAGAACATTGCCCAAAGCAGGACCCTGCCTCCACTGGCTCGCGTATTCCGCCTTCGCTCCCCATGTGCATCAGTGAGCCTTGGACCACTTTTGATAGATACTGACCACTGCAGACCGGGAACACTCCACAAGAGCTGCAGTTTTGGAGATGTTCTGATCCAGTGGTCTAGCCATCACAATTTGTCCCTTCGTCAAACTCTCTCAAATCCTTATGCTTGTCCATTTTTCCTGCTTCTAACACATCAACTTTGAGGACAAAATGTTCACTTGCTGCCTAATATATCCCACCCACTAACAGGTGCCATGATGAGATTATCAGTGTTATTCACTTCACCTCTCACTGCTCAGAATATTATACCTGATCTGTGTATTTCACACTATTGTCTTTCATCTGGTCAATCACTTTTCTTTCTATTTTGTATTTGATTATTAGACCCTCTCCTAGAAGAAGATAAAATAATGATATCCAACATGATGTGAACGTACCAGGGCAATAAATAGAGGGACGCTAGACTGGCACCAGCCAAAATGCCCACCATAGCAAAGATGAGAAAAGTACCCTTCACGCAGGATATGATAATGAGAGCAGGAATGTAAGTCTGCACAGAAATAAGAGAACATAGAAATACTGGATTAATTTCTTGATTTAAAAATGTGTGGTTTTTTTTTTTTTTTTTGTGGTGACCCATACATGCAAAACAACAAAAATCAACCAAAAAACACAATGGCAGCTTTGTCTATGAATTTGCTGTTGTGTTTTTGATATAATTAAAGTGTTTAGCACTTACAACCGACCATATGATTTATCTCATCGGGGGAAAAAAATTAGGAGACAAAAGGATCTCACTGTTAGCCCAATAAAGATTGTGGTCTTCTTGCCCAGTCTGATCAGTAACATCTGCCAAAATGGAATAGACAAAGTGGCTGCCATCTGCACACAAAATGAGAGTTGGAATATTAATAAATAATACTAGCTTAATAATTGGAAATTAATATATTTCTGTAATTTTCAGTTTGATGAGCTGCACACATAATTCTTAGATAAATGTTGTTATTATTACATTCAGGATTTTTGGACTTATTTTTCTGGACTTTTCTACACAACACCCAATATCTGAGTGGCAGCTTGGTGGTGCTGGGGCTTGAACCTTGATCTTCTGACCAACACCACAGAGCCTTAAGCACTTGAGCTATCACCGCTTTTAAAGAACAACTGACAAAATAATACATTTAATGGGCAAAATGGACAAAATCATTACCTCCATTCTTACCTAAGGGAAGCTACAGCGTTTCAGTAACAAGGGATAAATGAATATATTATACTCCTATAGACACATAATGAGGCTTTGCTGTGCAAACAGGATCAACTGGTGTAATTTGCTCTATGGTTATTTCATAGGCTTAGACATATAATAACTCAGGGCATTGGTGGCTCAGTGGTAGGTTTCTTGCCTATCATGCGGAAGGCCGGGTTCCATTCCCAGCCAATGCCCAAACCCCAGCCACTGGATGCAGTGCCGGTCCCAAGCCAGGAAAAATGGGAGGGTTGCGTCAGGAAGGGCATCTGGTGTTGTGCGGACCAGTTTGGTCCGCTGTGGCAACCTTGAACAGGGAGCAGCCGAAAGCAACTTCTAGACATAATAACTCAATACAACAGACCTAAGTATAACTCACACTGGAAAATGTGCAGGCTGAAGTCCTGAATGTGTGACAAAGACAGAAGAAGGTGGTCATGCAGGCTTGGCAGTGGTGGTTCAAGTAGTTAAGGCTCTGGGTTGTAGATCAAAGGATCAGGGTTCAAGCCCCAGCTCCACTAAGCTCCACTGTTGGGCAATGAAGCAAGGCCCTTAACCCGCCCTGCTCCAGAGGTGCTGCCCCTGCAATCTGACCCCAATTTCTTCAGCCGGGATATGCAAAGAAAATAATTCCACTGTGCTGTAATTTATATGTGTCCATAATAATGGCTTCTTGCCCTCAGTTCTTCTCGTTGTTATTTCTAAAAATGTGACGTTGAGTAGGGCTCAATGTGAAAGAAAAACTGATGGATTCATGTTTCCTATTGTATAGTGGTGCCTTTCTTAAATAATACATGGACAATGTGGGATAAACACTATTTCCTGCCTTTAAAAAAGAAAAAATTATCCAACATTAGCACAAAGATCAAATTAATCTGGATGACAAGCTGCCTACTGAACCTCACAGACTCTGCCAGACGCTGCCAGATGCACATTTCCAATTCCTAATCTAATCATTTCCAGCAATTTCCCATGGTGTGTTGAGAGAAGCTGACATGAAACTAAAAATGGCTTGTTTATTTTTCACCACTTCGGCCATTTTTTAGAGGTTTTTGGTAGCAATAGTAGTGGAGTGTGACCTGACGTTCAATAGCAGCCCTTTTGTTATTTTCTTAAATATGAGCATATAAAACTTAGGAACTTTTGGAAACTAAGCTTAATTGCCCAAACATGGCAGCTTGGCAGTGCTGGGGCTTGAACCCCGATCCTCTGATCAACAACCCAGAGAAACGTCATGTTTTGTGACTCAAAGTTTACATGTATGTTCAATGACATAATAACATCCACATGGCAACACTTTCTATATTCCTAATTTGTCTTGAAGGCACAAAGAAGTTAGCTGATAAAATGCACGGTCTAAGTTGTCTGCCTTAATTGTCTACATAATATTATCTTCACAGAGACGTGGTCAAAACAGAAAAACAGTTGACGACAAACAACCTCCAGAGGGCAGAAGTCTAGAGGCTACACCACAAGATGCAGACAACTCATCACTCATCACTCATTCATTTAATTTACTTTAAGACTATGTGCCTTGTTCTAAGTTAGTTATCAAATCTATATTTAAATATCTTGAAGTATCTTTCGATAAGAAACTCAGTGGTCTTCAGTGTTTAGCAAAAACAAAAGCGGTTCCAATATTTTTAGAGGGAACTGCATTACAGGTGGTGACAAAACCAAATGAGCAATTTCTTTTAATGTTCATCCAATTGTCAGCTTTATCTTTGACTCTGATGCTTTGCCTGTGGTATAGGTAAATGTAAACCTGGTGAAACTGATGCATAAGTATACAGTGATAACACTTACCAGTAATATGAGTACAAGGTGCTGGAAGTAAGCCCCCATTCCTGCTGCATGTGTACAGAAGAGTGCTAAGTTTCCCTGGGCCATCTAAAGGAGGGAGGGAGGGAGGGAGGAAGGAAGGAAGGAAGGAAGGATGGATGGATGGATGGATGGATGGATGGACGGACGGACGGACGGACAGACAGACAGACGGACGGACAGATAGATAGATAGATAGATTGATTGATTGATAGATTGATTGATAGATAGATGAGAAGAAGGAAGGAAGCAGTGGGGAGGGAGGAAGGATGGATGGATGGATAGAAGAAAGGAAGGAAGGCACAATATTTGTTATATCCTATTATAAACCTTTTAAATATATAACAATATTTTTATATATATACATATATATATATATGTAATGCTATATTCAAAAACAACATTACTTTCAAGGTTCAGACCTGAAAAGCAACCGAAGAAAAGAGAAATCCCAACACGAGTCGAATATATGGACTATGTCTCAAAACCATTTTCATACCAGTCAAGTATGACACTTGTATGCGATCCAGCTTACTCAGTGGAGCTGATGAAGAAACACACAAGCAGATTCAAGATTATATTGAGAGATTCCCATAGGACAGCAACTACAACAGTGAATACCAACTACGGGAGATGGCATGACACTGCTACAGATGTTTAACAAAATTGGTTATTTTAAATGAAAAAGTTTATTCTTTCACTTACCCAGTTGCTCCTTCACTCCAAGGAACAGCACAAGGCAGCACAGGAAGTAGAAACCTCCTAACACCAATGCAGCAATTAAATAAGCTCTTCTCTGTAGAGTTACAACACACACTGTCACTACTCCTTCAAATCATATGTATAAATCATTGCTAATCAACGACTGGTAACTCCTTTAAATCATTGGTATAAATGATATAAATGTAAATTGTGTAAAAGTGTAATATAAGGCTTAAATATAGAAGCCCTATAAAACCTGAAAGGAGCTAGTCTGTGGTATACCACTAGGCATCAAAATAGAGCAATAAACAAAGAGGTATATCTTCTACATCATCAAGTGATGTTCTGTCTGTTCAGTCTGTGTGGTTTTCTGCTTAATCTGAAATTACGTCTGGTTTCACGTATTGAAACTTAGCACTAATCTCACGTCTCCTCTGTGCCACTGTTTACAGGGCATAGAACAAAACTTATACTTCAGCAATGTTTGCCAATTTCAGGGTGTGCCGCTAAATGACAAGCAAAGACAAGTATTCTCCAGGGTGCGCAAGGAGATGTAAAGTATACAAAACATACTGATTATCCTGAAGCTTTAGATATCTTTGTGTTTACTTGATCTTAATTCAATCAGGCCTGGCTCTGTGGGGGAGGCTGAGGTGGGCCGGGCCCATCCTGTCACATGGCTGGCACACCTATCTAAGAGGAAAAGTGAGGAAAACAAATGCGTTCTTATCTCATGTACATATATTATTTTTATCCAGGGTGTATCCTGCCTTGATGTCCGATGACGCCTGAGATCAGCACAGGCTCCCCGTGACCCGATAATAGATCGGATAAGCGGTAGATAATGAATGAATGAATTTCCTTGCTAACATGTATATTTCTGTAGAGCATAAATCTAACAGAAATATATATATATGTATTCTCGGAATTCGGACTACTCACAGTGACAGCGAGGAACTTATTTGGCATTGGTCATTCATTCATTGTATAGGCAACGATGTTGGTTGTAAGCGTATGAAGTTTACCATCTGAACATAAATTAAACACCTCAGCTAAAGTTTTTTTCCTTTCATTTTCTTCTTATTCCTTCCTATTTTGGTTCTTTTATCACGTAGTATTGTAATAATTATTTAGACAAAATTAGCTAGTTCAGTCTAGCTACAGACTAGCAAGCTAGTACCAGAGACTGCACCTTCTCCACTAGAAGTGTACAGATTTCTGGTTCCAAAAGATACTGTGACAACCACTAATGTTAGTGGACTGTACTTTGTTTCTCATCCTGGGATTATCAGTTCATCTAATGTTAGCAGTGGAAGCGGCGTTCCCGATGATTCGAATAGAGAAGCCCCAAGCAAGCCAGTTTTGAACAACCTATCCATGCCGAGTTATTGGATCTAGCGAGAGATGTTTCTCTGCAGCATGGTATAAATCCAGACTCTGGCTTGAATATTCCATTAGAAAAACATACGTGTTTTGCTTCCCGTGTAGAATTTTTAGTCCGTGAGAAAGATGGTGCATTCGTGACAACAGGATTTACTAACTGCATGCATGGAAAGTAAACTAGACCTACCCAAAAACACACACACACACACACACACACACACACACACACACACACACACACACACATGCACTCTTGCCATCTCTCCAAACACACAGCACTGCTCTTGCACCCTCTGACAATTAGTCCCCCCTGTTACCAGGAACTGGAGCCAGGCCTGGTCTCAATGTTTGTATACATGTTTTTTTGGGGGGTTTTTAAACCAGTGTATTTATCTCCCCCTTGCTGCATCTCTTCTTTGTAATCTCTCTTCTACAAAATCCATTTCAATTCTAATGTAAATTAACTGAACTGTCTGTCGATTCAAGACATTTGTCATCAGAAAATCCAAGCATGCTTTAATAACATTCTAACATTCTGATCTTTTTTTTAAGAACATATATATATATATATATATATATATAAAGTTCTTAAAAAAAACAGGCATATATCCTGACCAGGCATAACATTGTGACCGCCTGCCTAATATTGTATCGGTCCCCCTTTTGCTGGCAAAACAGCCCTGACCCGTCGAGGCATGGACTCCACTAGATCCCTGAAGGTGTGCTGTGTCATCTGGCACCAAGATGTTAGCATGTCCTTTAAGTCCTGTAATTTACAGGACTTAAAGGATACTTTTGATAGATACTGACCACTGCAGACCGGGAACACCCCACAAGAGCTGCAGTTTTGGAGATGTTCTGATCCAGTGGTCTAGCCATCACAATTTGTCCCTTCGTCAAACTCACTCAAATCCTTACGCTTGTCCATTTTTCCTGCTTCTAACTTTGAGGACAAAATGTTCACTTGCTGCCTAATATATCCCACTCACTAACAGGTGCCATGATAGAGATACTCAGTCTTATTCACTTCACCATTCACTTTACCTGGAGACTGATCTGCCTGACTTGAATGGGACAAGAGCATGTTTTTATAAGAACAAGGTACGTTCGCATTAAGACCCTTCTCTGTTCTGGCACTTAAGTGGTGGAATGAACTTCCACAAGATGTCTGACTGGCTGTCTTCAAACAATGTCTAAAGACCCACTTCTTCCTGAAATACTTAAAGTAGCAAATTAAACCTATTTAAAAAATTCTATGCATATGTTGCTATATATTCTTAGTTCTGGTATCAAAATATTCATTAATAGAAATTTCAAAGCACTTCTGGATAAGGATGTCTGCCAAATGGCGTCAATGTAAATGTGCATGTAAATGTAAATGTCAGAACAGTACATCATGTGATTAGTTACTGTTTCCCTGCCTCACCGTATCCTGCAGTGTGGCAGTGAAAGAAGCAGTAGAGTTGTAGTACAGCGCAGATGAGTAGTTTCCAGTGAGTGCACTGCTCTCATTGAGCTCACTGCATGCTTGCACTTTTTTAGCGTGATACACCCCCACAATCTGTCCCTGGATGGTGGCTCCTGTCAATGTCGCAAACATCTCCATTCCCATTCCTGCAGGATGAAAAGAGGTAAAAACACACATTAAGAACACTGCCAATGTATGTGCGCATGACCAGTGATGGCTGTGGCATCATTAGGATTCACTCTAATCATTAGGATTCAGCTCACTTCATCTCCTGACCATTAAGTGAATGCATTTCTCTTGCACTACTCTGGAGCTGCCAAGCATTGAGTGTGTGTATGGTGCCCTGTGATGCTCTTGTTTCCCATTCAGGGTGCCTCGTATCCTCTACATGGTTCTACACCTATTATGATCAATTAGGATGAATGAATTATTAAAAGAACACAGAGGACCGCCATCATTTACATCCTCTCTGTCAGCCAGGATTAGCGGTCAAGGAGCAGGTTCAAGGATTAAACGAATCATTACAAAGTTTTAAAGCCCACTGATTTTAAGCATTGTACATGTGACTACTTTATGTTCCACTATTAAATAAAATGCAATTTTTTTTATCCATGCTTTTGCTAGGAGACCAGGGGAGTGAAAAATGATTATGGATGTTGTATCTTACTGTAGCCAGTGGCTGAGTCTCTGTCCTTTTGATCACCGCCCAAAAACATGTTTAAGGAAGTGTAGGGCACATGGTAGCACTGAGAGAGAAAAGACAAAACAGTTTAAATGGATCATAGACATCAGTACAGTAATGTGTCCAGCTTTTCTTGCTGTTCTTATACAGATCTTATACAATACATAGGTTGACAAATTGTCTTTAGAAAAAAAACAGCAGAACATTTACGGTGTTCTATGAGATCATTGCTATTCATAGCATTGCATATGTGGAAGCACAAAGGAGCGTCACCTAGAATGTTAGTTTTCCAGATTTAAGTGAAATTTTTAAACGATATTACATCATTTTACACTAATATACAGTAAGTTGTATAAAGGGCACCCAAATGGCCTTATTGCCAAACACCTTAAGTTGCCATTAGTGGCCATTAGCTTATTATTAGATAGGATAATCAGGTGAAACAAACAAACAAACAAACACATTATCTTTGCAGAAATAAGTGTCATGAATATAGTGATGGTCTTACACTCATTAATGTGTCAAAGACACAGCACCAGGCAAAATACCAGCAAAAGCTGAAGACAGGAGACATGCTGTCCTGGGGGGTGTACCACTGCATGATGTAGGCAATCACTCCCATAGGCATGGAGTACACAATCCTGGTAGAAGAGAAAATGAACAGAAGAACAATCCATGCAAGAAAGTCTACAGGAGATAACAGTAAACTATTTCATTTTAGGAATGGTTGGGGGGAAAAAAAGCAGTGTAGCAGTGTATGTGTGAGGTCGATCCTCAGCCAGCACACAATTCCCTTGTGACTTCCTTACGAGTGTTCTGGTGACGCCACATGCACGTCAACTCCGAAAATAAGCGGAACTGTAAGATTACCGCGACATACACATGTGACATGTCAAAATGCTCGTCACAATGAGGAGAACTGGGTTATGTGTATTCTGGTGATGTCACACACACCTACCCACTCGGCTCCAAAAGTATTGGCACCCTATCTGTCCACTTGCCTCCAAAAAGCATTGGACGCTACAACTACTTGCTTCGTCAAGCCATATCAAAGGTTGTTGTGACGAACTATAAAAATCTGGTTTAAATAATACTATTCTATATTATAACCCAAAGCTTTATTGGAATCAAAAAAATGGCAAATTCCGTTGCTGATTCATTGTGATTGATTATTGATTGATTTTACTAAAAGTACTGGAATAAAACTCTTGGTGTCATGTATATTTGTGATATGCCTCAACAGCTGGCTGATCTTCGACCTCATTTGTGCCC
This sequence comes from Hemibagrus guttatus, assembly GCA_033459395.1. Classification (NCBI taxonomy): domain Eukaryota; kingdom Metazoa; phylum Chordata; class Actinopteri; order Siluriformes; family Bagridae; genus Hemibagrus; species Hemibagrus guttatus. The sequence continues at coordinate 2,476,233 of JAUCMX010000017.1, read as the reverse complement.
GCTCCTGTGGCTGTGGCTTAAGAAAAAAACATGTAAAATGCAAAGACATGTATAGCCCTAAAAGCTAATGAATTTATGACTAATTAAAAGTATTTAAAGTGTAACCAATTAAATGCTCAGCCATGAAACATTGTTTGTAGGCTTCAGTACTATAATCTTAGTATAGTTTAAGTTCTAACTATCCTTAAATGTTCTAGGTGAAACCATATAAAAGAGAATTTCCGTTTCACAAAAGGCTCCAAATAGAACGTGTCTGAAAAAATTCAAGCTATCAAAGAAACCTTGAGGAACGTTTTTTGCCTCTAGAGATTAAATCTAAAACAAAGTACAGCATTTCATCTCAAGTTCTTCTAATGTTTTGCATGCTGCTCTCTTCCTTACCAGGGAATAAGCTTGCCGATGCGAGTGCGTCCACTCTTGCTGACCATGTAGCCCACTAAAGGGTCCGTGATCGCATCCCAGGCTCGGCCAAGGAAAAGATTTACAGACACATAGAAAGGGGTCATCTGAAAAATAGAAACTTATCCTGAGATTAAGAATGATCTCAACATACTGAGTGCATTGTTGGAAAGAACCATTCATAGAAATGAAGTACTTAATATTCAGAGATGTTTACCTTAAATGTGTGCTTTGTGTATATCTTAGGTATGTAGGTATAAAACATTTACTAAGTCAGTCATGCTTAGTCATTTACTAAGTCATGCTCATGGACATACCCTTGATACCTTACTGTCTTATTAAGAAATAAAAAGGAAATAAAAAGTCTGAATGGAATTCACAAGCCATTTCAGAGTGGAGACATATATTTTGATGAGCAATGAAGTTGCTTTCGGCTGCTCCCTGTTCGGGGTCGCCACAGCGGACCAACTAGTCCGCACAACAACTTGGCACAGGTTTTATGCCGGATGCCCTTCCTGACACAACCCTCCCATTTTTCCGGGCTTGGGACCGGCACTGCATCCAGTGGCTGGGGTTGAGGCATTGGCTGGAATCGAACCCGGGCCTTCCGCATGATAGGCGAGTAACCTACCACTGAGCCACCAATGCCTCATTTTGATGAGCAATATTTGTTTAAAAACTTTATTAATGAGTTCTGTGGGCTAATTTCCCACACGGTTACAAAGGAAGATAACATGATAAGTACCAAATACATAGCTGAAATGGCAAATGCTTTAATGTGAACATGTTAGGACTAATGAACAATCTGCTGCAAAGGTGGTCTGCTTTATTACTATTATGTGCCCTATTGCACCATGTATAAAGTGACCACAGTGGCAGGGTGTGTGTTTATGTCAGCATGACTACTATGATATACTTTATGAGATAAAGACAACTAAACGAGTGAATTCCTACTCACGTACATGTTAACGATTAGATTTTCCTAATGCATTTACAAACCCGATTCCAAAAAAGTTGGGACACTGTAAAAATAAAAAAGGAATGCAATAATTTACAAATCTCATAAACTTATATTTTATTCACAATAGAATATAGATAACATATCAAATGTCGAAAGTGAGACATTTTGAAATGTCATGCCAAATATTGGCTCATTTTGGATTTCATGAGAGCTACACATTCCAAAAAAGTTGGGACAGGTAGCAATAAGAGGCCGGAAAAGTTAAATGTACATATAAGGAACAGCTGGAGGACCAATTTGCAACTTATTAGGTCAATTGGCAACATGATTGGGTATAAAAAGAGCCTCTCAGAGTGGCAGTGTCTCTCACTGTCAAGATGGGCAGAGGATAACCAATTCCCCCAATGCTGCGGCGAAAAATAGTGGAGCAATATCAGAAAGGAGTTTCTCAGAGAACAATTGCAAAGAGTTTGAAGTTATCATCATCTACAGTGCATAATATCATCCAAAGAATCTGGAACAATCTCTGTGCGTAAGGGTCAAGGCCGGAAAACCATACTGGATGCCCGTGATCTTTGGGCCCTTAGACGGCACTGCATCACATACAGGAATGCTACTGTAATGGAAATCACAACATGGGCTCAGGAATTTTTTTGCTTTCAGCTGCTCCCTGTTCGGGGTCGCCACAGCGGACCGACTGTTCCGCACAACAACTTGGCACAGGTTTTACGCCGGATGCCCTTCCTGCCGCAACCCTCACATTTTTCCGGGCTTGGGACCGGCACTGCATCCAGTGGCTGGGAATCGAACCCAGGCCTTCCGCATGTTAGGCGAACAACCTACCACTGAGCCACCAATGCCTCAACATGGGCTCAGGAATACTTCCAGAAAACATTGTCAGTGAACACAATCCACCGTGCCATTCGCCGTTGCTGGCTAAAACTCTATAGGTCAAAAAAGAAGCCATATCTAAACATGATCCAGAAGCGCAGGCGTTTTCTCTGGGCCAAGGCTCATTTATAATGGACTGTGGCAAAGTGGAAAACTGTTCTGTGGTCAGACGAATCAAAATTTGAAGTTCTTTTTGGAAAACTGGGACGCCATGTCATCCGGACTAAAGAGGACAAGGACAACCCAAGTTGTTATCAGCGCTCAGTTCAGAAGCCTGCATCTCTGATGGTATGGGGTTGCATGAGTGCGTGTGGCATGGGCAGCTTACACATCTGGAAAGGCACCATCAATGCTGAAAGGTATATCCAAGTTCTAGAAAAACATATGCTCCCATCCAGACGTCGTCTCTTTCAGGGAAGACCTTGCATTTTCCAACATGACAATGCCAGACCACATACTGCATCAATTACAACATCATGGCTGCGTAGAGGAAGGATCCGGGTACTGAAATGGCCAGCCTGCAGTCCAGATCTTTCACCCATAGAAAACATTTGGTGCATCATAAAGAGGAAGATGCAACAAAGAAGACCTAAGACAGTTGAACAACTAGAAGCCTGTATTAGACAAGAATGGGACAACATTCCTATTCCTAAACTTGAGCAACTTGTCTCCTCAGTCCTCTGACGTTTGCAGACTGTTATAAAAAGAAGAGGGGATGCCACACAGTGGGAAACATGGCCTTGTCCCAACTTTTTAGAGATGTGTTGATGCCATGAAATTTAAAATCAACTTATTTTTCCCTTAAAATGATCCATTTTCTCAGTTTAAGCATTTGATATGTCATCTATGTTGTATTCTGAATAAAATATTGAAATTTGAAACTTCCACATCATTGCATTCTGTTTTTATTCACAATTTGTACAGTGTCCCAACTTTTATGGAATCAGGTTTGTATATAAATACCTTAACAGGTTAAATTGTTCAGTCCTAAATTGTAATACATTATTTTGTCCTTCCCATACAAGTAGTAGTGTTTAACATATTCAAATTATGTAGTAGTAATGTTTTCCTGTTTCAGTTGACCAATGTTTCCATGAGCAGCTTCTGGGAAATGTCAGATATGAGCAGTTTTGTTCATTTGCATACTAGAGGCTCGCAGGAAGCAATGCCAAGCCGAATGATAAAATATTCCATTTTAGCAGACTAGCAGATCTCTATTAGACAGGAAGTGCTGCAATGTCTGGTTTACAAGAAGAATATCAACATCTGACCTGCACAACATCCAGTAGGAAGATCTGCATGAAAAATCCCTTGGCGTTACTTGTCATTTGATAAGGCATCCCTCCAATGGCATAGCACAGTTTCCTTGCAAGTGGAATGCCTGACCCTTTCTGCAAAAGAGAAACATCTGTGCAGTAAACTACATCTGGATTTATTCCACTGATGCTTGCAGACAAACAGTGAAGTATTGGAATAATTCCGTCTACATAAGAGCTTTACTGAAAAGACCATTTAGTAGCATTCACACATAAATAACAGAAAGACAAAATGTTTAATTGAATTCAAAGTGTGTGGAAGTCTCTTGGCTGAGTTTTACTTCAAATTATTTCACTTAGATTCAAAATGTTCTTTGGGTATCAGTGCCACAATCTTTGCTAAGAAAAATTGCAGGAATGAAACATTCCAGTTGTAGGCTTTGAAGGTTTAATGCCACCAATTACCCATTTCCCCCCTGTAAAAAAAAGTAATTACCCTCTTAGTTTTAAAGCAAAGATATCAGCAACACTCAAGTTTTGATATTTAGCGGTTAAACAGAAAGTCCTGTAAATACTGACCACAATGTCTATACAGCTACACGATGCCACAGGCAAAGAAAATCGTTAACAGCTGAACAAAAGAATTGTTGAGATATATAAGGAACTCATAAAAGGTCCCAGAAAACATCTATGCAGGCTTCTCTAGGTTAAGTCAGTGATCATGACTTGATAATACAAAATTATATATAAAAAAACAAAAACAACAGACTTCATGGAAGAGTAGTAAAGCATAAATCATTGTTCATCAAGAAAAACTTCTTAAAGGATAATACCTGAGACTTTCGGAACATTATTTTATAGAGAGATGACTCAAAAGTGTGGGGGGGCACGGTGGCTTAGTGGTTGGCACGTTTGCCTCACACCTCCAGAGTTGGGGGTTCGATTCCCACCTCTGCCATGTGTGTGTGGAGTTTGCATGTTCTCCCCGTACCTCAGGGGTTTCCTCCGGGTACTCCAGTTTCCTCCCCCGGTCCAAAGACATGCGTGGTAGGTTGATTGGCATTTCTAAATTGTGTGTGCGCGTGCGTGTGTGTGTGCGCCCTGTGATGGGTTGGCACGCCGTCCAGGGTGTATCCTGCCTTGATGCCCAATGACGCCTGAGATAGGCACAGGCTCCCCATGACCCGAGAATAGATTGGATAAGCGGTAGACAATGAATGAATGACTCAAAAGTGAAAAAGTGCATGACTGGTACAGAGCAAATACAGCACTCAACTGACAGTGAAACATGGTGGTGGCAGTATAAAGGCATTTCAATGTTTTCTGAACCAGAGTGACATGCTATTGTTGAAGGAAGCATGGATTCTGGCATGTACACTATATTGCCAAAAGTTTTGGGACGTCTGCCTTAACATGCACATGAATGTAATATGGAGTTGTCCCGCCCTTTGCAGCTATAACAGCTCCAACTCTTCTGGGAAGGCTTTCCACAAGGTTTAGGAGTGTGTTTATGGGAATTTTTGACCATTCAAAGCCTTGACTTGAAAGCAGAATACTTGCCTGAAGACCTTTAAATGTATTCAAGAAGTTCTGTGAAGATCAGTGGGCCAAGATTTTTCAGAAGGGATTTACAAGCCTTAGTACAAGCCTTACAAGCCTTAGTGCTGCTAAGGACTATCCTTTCTATTGCCTTCCCCTTGCCTATGCATCAACACTGACCCGATTTAGTGTGATTTAACTGTTTTTAAAGTATGACATAATTCCGATTAAACAAAAAACACAATTCCATTACCCCTTCTTATCTGTGTAAACTTATTACACAGGATGTACTATTCTTTTTGTCATTTATGGATCAATAGAACTCATTTACATGAAATAAAACCATATTTCTGATATAAAAACTGGTCAAATTTGACCCCAAGGACAACAGGAGGGTTAAAGGCCAACCCTATGTGGACGACAACAGCCTCCTAATTAATTTACACATAACATTTCTACACATGCTGTATCTGCATCACACAACTAATGCGGAAAGGACATCGTTCATATCACCCTCTCCGGTGTCACCCAGATGAGGATGGGTTCCCTTTTGAGTCTCAAGGTTTCTTCCTAATACCATCTAAGGGAGTTTTTCCTTGCCACAGTCGCCTCAGGCTTGCTCACTAGGGAAAATTTTGTCTAACATCTAGAACTGTTTGTTGTTTCTTATGTTCTGTAAAGCTGTTTTGAGACAATGCTCTTTGTTAAAAGCGCTATACAAATAAAATTCAATTGAATTGAATTAAAAGGGCATTTATTTATTTGTTTATTTATTTATTTATTTATTTATTTATTTTTACAGGGGTGATATGGGAGTATAATGAGCCTTTCCATTCAAAAAGCAAAAGGTTCTTTCTATTTATTTCTTTTTAAATTATTCTTATTTATTTATTTTTACAGCTGGTCTGGAAGTGTGTATTAATCAATTACCTGTTGCTCATAGCTTGGTTCCTCAGAGCACTCGATCTCCATGCGCTGTGTGTGATAATCCCGGCGCATCTTCCTGCGCCTCGACAGCAGACGTCACTTGGATTCTTCTTGGATTACAGAGGAAAAGGATCGACGCCTTGGAACAGTTAATCCCACGACACCGAAATGACTCTCGAATGGATCCGATCGTGAAACTACACACACACACACACACACACACACACACACACACACACACACACACCAAAAGAGAAAGTTGTGCAGAAGACGGCTCAAAGTTTGTTGATGATTCCGAAGCGATTTGTTCTTGATTCTTTAAGGATAATGGGGGGAAAAAACCACCCGGTCGTTTATATTTACATCCTAAACGTGTAGTCGCAAGCGGAAACCTCATGCAAAGTCATGCAAAGTAGGTGGTTACACTTTTGTTTTTGGGAGCTCATTCCTCACGCAACAGTGTAATGCATCCTGATGTGGTGGTAATCTATGCTCTACTCCATAGGTTTACGCCCTCTTATTGCTTCCCCGGTATAGGAGTAACGGATATGCCCTGTTTTTTTTTTTTTGTTGTTGTTGTTGTTGTTGTTGTTGTTTTTTTTAAGCTGAAGGCATTCCTCTGTTGCGCAATTTCCCGTTACAGTTCGTGAAGCCTGATTCTAACTTACAGATGCAAAGTGCATCAACTGGTGTGTCAAAAAGTTCAATAAACATCAGCCTTCTTGCCCAACATCTGCGCACAACATCCCTATTGTTGTGGACGAATGAGCAAATCCCCACAGCCAGTTCACACACATTGCAAATACAAGGCAATTTAAATTCCAGCCTTCAGCTTAGTTTTATTTGGCCAGGGTGAACCTGGGAGAAAAACAATTGTAACAGCCCACAGTGCAGCATTATTCTCAGATTCACAGCATACCATCAGAGCAGCGACCAGACATGTACAGCGCACAAGAGCTCACAATGAACTAAAACCAACAAGCCTTTTTCCCCCATCTGAATAGTACACCATATTGCCAAACATTTTGGGACAAATCTTTGAATTCAGGTGTTGTTTTTCAGGCGTTGGGTTTAGTTCCATTGAAAGGAACTCTTAGTGCTTCCACATACCAAGACATTTTAAACAATTTCATGCTCCCAACTTTGTGGGAACAGTTTGGGGATGACCCCTTCCTGTTCCAACATGACTGCACACCAGTGCACAAAGCAAGGTCCATAAAGACATGGATGAGCGAGTTTGGTGTGGAGGAACTTGACTGGCCTGCACAGAGTCCTGACCTCAACCCCATAGAACACCTTTGGGATGAATTAGAGCGGAGACTGCGAGCCTGACTTTCCCGTCCAACATCAGTGCCTGACCTCACAAATGTACTTTTAGAGAGAAATGGTCAAAATTTCCCATAAACACACTCCTAAACCTTGTGGAAAGCCTTCCCAGAAGAGTTGGAGCTGTTATAGCTGCAAAGGGTGGGACAACTCCATATTACATTCATGTGCATGTAAAGACAGATGTCCCAAAACATTTGGTAATATAGTGTACTTACCACATAGATATACAGACAAATTGACAGACAAACAGATAGGTGCATATTCATGCAGTTATGTAATCATGTGCCAGCATAAAATCATGCAGATAAGAGTAAAGAGCTTCAGTTAATGTTCACATCAGTGGTCAGAATGGGGATATATTGTGATTTCTATGACTTTAACCATGAGATGGATGCCACATGGGCTGGTTTGAGAGAAACTGTTGCTCTCCTGGAAATTTCACAAATAGCAATCTCTGGAGAATGGTGCAAAAAAAAAACAAAAAAACCGTGAGGGGAGAGTCGGCAAGCTGATACACCATGTTGATGAGAGAGAGCTCCAAAGAGAGTGTTTTGAGTCTATACTAACTCAAATAAGCACTCTTTATAGCCATGGTGAGCAGAAAAGAATCTCCTTGGAGACTTGTATAAGTAATTCATTATTTAATAATTAAATAATTAAAGTGTGTGTTAGAACAAATTGATAATAAATCAGTTCTTTCAGAGGTTGTCAACCAGTAGACTCCCGACACCCAGCAGCTGAAGATCCGCAAAAGACAGGCCTGGAGAGATATCCCAATAAAGAGACTAGAGTCTCAGTTTACCAAGACATCTCCGGTTTATTATGAGAAGGACAGAAGTATTTATACTGTGATACACACACACACACACACACACACATGTGGGAGGATCATTCTTGCAGAACAAGCACACATTTCACAGAGGAGGTGTGCACACAGGGCGTGTTCATAAGTATTCGGACAGTTGTAGTAAATAATGAGTATAATGATAGTTCTTTACAGAAAAGGCTTCAGGGGATAATTATAAAGTAATTAATCATAATAACACAGTTGTCAGGTGTATTCCCAAAGGTATAAGTAAGGTTACATACTAGAAAGTTAAGTCACACAGTGAGTACATAATACATGAGACATAACTTACCAAAGGAAAGATACAAAAGAGAGGATTTCATTCTAACAGTGTGTTTTATGTTTTCTTTGTTTTATGTTTGTATTTCGATAAAATTGAGCTCTTGGAAACCAGTTTTGCAGTGTATCAAGGCCAGATGTTCGTAAACTATAGGTCCCAGTGCAACATCAGGACACTTGATTCTCAAATGGTGTCGTATTTTGTGTGCTAATATTTTGAAATTTTACTAAGAGACACATTCAAGACAAGCTTAAATGAATGCTTGGAGGTTAGACGCAAGCAAACTAGGAATAGTCAAATTATTAGGAACTGATGAAAAATTAGAAAAAAGTGTTAAAGCCAAACAGTCCAACAACGTCAGGTAAAGAACAGACAATATCCACCTAGACTAGGACAGGGGTACCCAATATGTCGATCGTGATTGACCGGTAGATTCAAAGGTAGTAGATCGCAAAAATGATTGAAAAAATTTTTAGATGTCAGTCCATCATCTATCCTCCCTATGGCATTTGCCACTCAATTGACGGACAGGGCGGCCAGTCTGAGACCTCTCTCTTCTAACACATGGGTCACCACAAATGCTGGGCTAAACGTGCGCAAGCTAAGTGACCTAGTTTGCCTTCCAATTTATGTCTACTAAAGAAGGGGTATTAAAAAATAAGTGGGAGAGCTGGACCAAGTAAGAAACCAAAATCTTACCACTTCCATGGGGAATGGGAGGAGGACTTCGTTGAGGCAGCTGACTCGATGTTTCGGGACTTTAAAAACAAACTAGAAATATTATCTTCGATCAAAGCTCTTCAGCTATCAAGAGGTACAGTTACACGGCACTGTGAAGTAATGGCCGACGATTTGATACAGCAGCTTTGGAAGGACTTTGTGGACTGCGAGTGTTTTTCACTTCATTTAGATGAACCTACGGACATAATTGATACAGCACTGTTGTGCATTTTTATTCGGATGGTTGTTACAGCTATGACTGCAAAAGAGGAACTGTTAACAATACTGCCCATGAAAGAACACACGCAGTGTAGACATTTTTCAATTTTTCTAAAACTTTATTGAGAAAACCCCGCTCCCAGTATGCATACTGATGTCAATCACCCTGGACGGTGCGCCCACAATGTTGGGCCGCTCTAATGGATTTATTGCCAAGTGCAGGGAGGACAATGCTTTTTAATTTCAATTTCATTTAACAAAATGTTGAATGAACTTAATTTAGAGCTTTAAGTTTCCGCTCAGTAAATGCTTTCAAAAGGAAAATGCAACATCCGTGCTCAAAGCTGCATTAGGAAACTTCCAAAACCTTGTGTCAGAGCTGGAGACGCAGTCATGTGCGGAACTTGACAGTGCTTGCTATACGGAGCAGATTGAAAATTGTATGTCTGATTTTGACAAAGTGTTTCAAGACTTTACTCGAACTAATAGCTACATTTATGTGCTACCCATTTAGAGCAGATATTGAGGTTGATTCACTCGAACCCAAAAATGCAGCACTGTTTCACCTGAACTCGTCTGCAGTGGAGGATGAGATTTTGACACTACAGACTGACATTCAGCTGAGGTCCAGGGCTCATGGACAATTTTGGAACTTACTCACAGAGGAAAAGTACCCAAACACGAGGAAATGTGCTACCTCCTTGACTGCATTGTTCTGCTCCACTTATTTAAGCGAGTCAGTCTTTTCATAAATGAAGATTATTAAGTCCAAATATACTGTTCCACCATGACTGATGATCATTTGGAAGTCTGCTTGAGGCTGGCTACCAGCAGCTACTGTCTGGACTATGCAACCCTGGCTACTCTATTCAGTGCAAGCCATCAGAGTAAGGTATTGACCATAAATGTATTGAATATTATTGTGCCACAAAGGTTCATGTAGTTATGCAAAGTACACCGATATATATTATCCGATCATTCATAACATTATGGCTACCTGCCTAATATTGTGTTGGTCCCCCTTTTGCTCCCAAAACAGCCCCAACCCGTCGAGTCATGGACTCCACTAGATCCCTGAAGGTGTGGTATCTGGCACCAAGATGTTAGCAGCAGATCCTTTAAGTCCTGTAAGTTGTGAGGTGGGGCCTCCATGGATCGGACTTGTTTGTCCAGCCCATCAGACAAATGCTGGATTGGATTGAGATGTGGGGAATTTGGAGGCCAAGTTAACACCTCAAACTGGTTGTTGTGCTCATCAAACCATTTCTGAACCATTTTTACTTTGTTGCACGGAGCATTATCCTGCTGAAAGAGGCCACAGCCATCAGGGAATAGCGTTTCTATGAAAGGATGTACATGGTCTGCAGCAATGCTTAGGTAGGTGGTACGTGTCAAAGAAGCATCCACATGGATGGCAGGACCCAAGGTTTCCCAGCAGAACATTGCCCAAAGCATGACACTGCCTCCGGCAGCTCGCCTTCTTCCCATAGTGCATCCCGGTGCCATGTGTTCCCCAGGTAAGCGATGCACACGCACCCGGCCATCCACGTGATGTAAAAGAAAACATTAGATTCATCAGACCAGGCCACCTTCTTAAATTGCTCCGTGGTCCAGTTCTGATGCTCACATGCACATTGTTGCCACTTTTGGCGATGCACAGGGGTCAGCATGGGCACCCTGACTGGTCTGCAACTATGCAGCCACATACACAACAAACTGTGATGCACTGTGACACCTTTCTATCAGAACCAGCATTAACTTCTTCAGCAATTTGAGCAACAGTAGCTTAGATTGGACCACACGGGCCAGCCTTTGCTCCCCATGTGCATCGATGAGCCTCGGCTGCCCGTGACCCTTTTACCGGGTATATATATCACAAGTGTAAACACCTCTGGACTAGGTAATGTTAGAGTCAAGAACAGGGAACATACAAAGTCAAAAAATGTTTAATCAAGATAGCTATAGGCAGGCTTGATAATGTCACAAACATACAAGAACAAAACATGTACTTCCCAGAACAAAAATCAAACATGCATGCCACAGTAAAGCAGGGTTCATGGTAGTATGCGATGTGGATGTGTGGATGTGAGTATGGATGTGATGTCTCCTCAGCCAGTGTATCTGGAGCTGAGTATTTTTTGGCCTTTAGTCTCTCGGCGGTAGCCTGATATTAAGCTAACATTCACTCCTGAAGCTGCCCAATAACCTGGACAGAAACTGGGGAAAACAAACACCAACCAAACCAAACATACACAATCATACACAGTTAGAAACAATCAGAATGATGATGACTGTGAGTGTGGGAGTACAGGTGGTTGTTGGGAATTGGAGTTTGTGGCAGCCATGTTTGTAGGCCACAGTGAATTGTGTTTGTGATGTGACACAATCAAACGGAGTTATATTGCTGTTTTTTTCTTTCTTACAACTAGGTACTATAATGCAGCACAGCAACAAATTAAATAAAGATTTTCACACACATTTGGATATCTTGACAGACCACAATAATTAGTCACAGCCAGTAGAGGGGACTAATGTCCAGTAGTCTGCATTAGTAGCATCATAAAGATATTACACTGAATATCATTGAAGTTCCCAGCATGAATACACCACTTGAATTGAATTTGCTCTTAAATTCTTAACCTACAGCTGTAAGACTGCGTTATTTTAACTGTCTGGTCAAAAACATTCCAGGAAAAATTTGATGCCAATAAAATACCCTTTAAATAAACTTTCAACAGTAATGAAGCTATTGAGGAAAAACTATGTAAAGGAGTAAAATGGCGACAAATATTTTTGAAGCAAAAAAAAACTGGAAAAAAAAATGCAACGTATTAAAAGCGCTTGCATTTTAAGGTTCTGCAATTCAACATGGTTGCATAATTAAGCTGCGAATTTTTTAAGTAGAGACAAAATTGTATTGTTTAAAATTTTAATATTAAATATTCAGATTATTTTAAAATATGACTTTCTCAATTCCATTGTTCAAAATTTCAATAATATTCAGATTTTTAAAATACAACCTTTAATAATTGACAGGACATTTTGGTGCGTATTATTTCACTTCCACAAATGATTCCAAAGTGATTCAGGCGGCACGTTGGCCTAGTGGTTAGCACGTTCGCCTCACACCTCCAGTGTCCTGGGTTTGAGGTGTGGAGTTTGTATGTTCTCTACGGGTGCTCCGGTTTCGTCCCACAGTCACTAAATTGCCTGTAGTGTGTGATTGCGTGAGTGAATGAGTGTGTGTGCCCTGCGATGGGTTAGCACTCCGTCCAGAGTGTATCCTGCCTTGACGCCTGAGATAGGCACATGCTCCGCGTGACCCGAGAATAGATCGGATAAGCGGTACAGACAATGGTTCAAATTCAAAATCGAACATCGATGCATAATATTACATAACATAACATAACATAACATCGACACCTGCTGCTTGTCCGCTTCACCAAGCGAGTTTGATGAGATAATTAGTAACAGGTAGACCGAGGCTATCGCATCACACTCAGGGCTTTGCCAAAATAGACCAAGATGTAAATACTGTACCTTAAGCCGATGAAGACATAAAAGCATTGTTTATTGGTTTTTATAAGCAGTTATTATTAATATATCTCTATTAACAACAAATGGGAACGTTGCTTACATGCTTAACATGGTTTTCCTATAGTTGAAACAAAAAAAACAAAAAAACAAAACATGGTTACTGTAATAAAATCATTGTTACCACAAAATTACCATGGTTTTGAAAAACAATAGTTAAGCATGGTTACGTTACTATAGTAAAACCGTGGTTTTGCCAATAGTAATCAATGCACTAAAAAAACATGGTTACTACACTTTTACCACAAAAAAACATTAATATTCGTAAGCAACGTTCCCATTTGTTGTTAATAGAGATACGTTAATAAATGAAATGAAATGTCCTGTGAATTATTAAAGGCTGTATTTTTAAAATCTGAATATTTAGTATTGGAATCAAGAAAGTCGTATTTTAAAATAATCTGAATATTTAATATTGAAATTTTAAACAATACAGTTTTGTGTCTCCACTTGAAAAATTCACAGTTTAATTATGCAACCATGTTGAATTGAAGAACCTTTAAAATGCAAGCACTGTTAATACGATGCATTTTTTCATTTACTGCTATTCAGCACCCTTTTTTTTTTTTTTTTTTTTTGCTTCAAATACATTTTTGGCTGTTTTACTTCCATAAAAAACAATGGCTGACATTTGACCGTGGTGTGACCTTGACCCTGTTGACAATGATAATTTCATATAAATGGACATAAAGGCAGCACTGACAATCCACAACCATGAGAGATTCAATTGAAATGAATTTGCTTGTGTGAATGACAAAATATATTATGAATAAAAAAAACAACAAAAATTTTGCCTTCATGCTAGAACAAGAATGCAATGCAGCCTAAGTGCAATATTAGCACAGCTATCATAAATAAATAAATAAATACATACATACATACATGCATACATACATACATACATACATACATAAATTTCAGTTCTGTATTTAGATAAGATGTTACAGCTAGATAAAATGCTGACCAACACCAATGTACTTCAACTTTATGCCAATAAAATACCCTTTAAATAAACTTTAATGAAGCTATTGAGGAAAAACAATGGCTGACATTTGACCGTGGTGTGACCTTGACCCTGTTGACAATGATAATTTCATATAAATGGACCGACAACCCACAACAATGAGAGATTCAATTAAAATTAAGTTGACTGCGTGAATGACTAAATATATTACAAATAACAAACCGACAAAAATTTGCTTTCATACTAGAACAGGAGGGCAATGCAGGCTAAGTACAATACTAGCACAGCTAGCATAAATGTACAGTTCTGAATTGTCAGTTCTGTATTGAGATAACCCCAGGACTTTTGAGGAAAATATTAATAATGAATGTAGTATTTGTTTATTTATGGCTGACAGAACATGGACAAATAAGCCAAAAGCATGTTTTTCGTTTTAATTAACAACTTTGGATTAAAACTTAAGGCAGTTTGAGCCATTTTTCTTCGCAGAGGCTTTTATTTTGAAAACTATGGCTCCTTGTTATCTGAATGCCTGATCATTAAGACTCTCTTAAAATCTTTCTTGAAGTGAAACTGGGTAGCAGAACCTATATGTTTTGAGTTTTATTTATTTATTAAGGCAAGCACCTACTGTTATTCCGATCAAGAAATAATGTTATATTTGTTAGTGCAAGAAAGGCGTTTCCTTGGAATAGGGGGCGGGGCTATGATGAAACTATGAGGCGGAGTCATAGGAAACAACACCGGGTTTTTCAGTGAGTCGCTTTATAGTCGTTTTATATTTTAACCAGTGGTTGTTTTTGTAGTTGTTCTTTACTAATCATGGCTGAAAATGTTTAATGAAATTACGCTAACATGGGGGGAAAATAACGTTCACTTAAAACAGCTCGGGAATAAACACCACTTCCTTATTATTGACTGTCTTTGACGTGATTCACTTCCTTATTGCTCAATTCCTTATTACGGACTGTAATCGCCTGGATAAATCTATGTCTATGAATCAATCTATTATAAGCTCCTATGCCAGCACATATACCGTATATGCATTTTAGAGTTATTTCTGTGGCAGGATATTTAGAAATCCATAAGATTTGATAAAAATCAATAAGGTGGTTTGACCGTGAGTTTAACGCATGCACTGCGACAATAAAAAGCCCTGCTCAATGGCGTGCACATCATATGAGTCACCATGGAAACACGACCGGACAAACAGAGGGCTGCTTATTTTATTTCTCACCAGCTGATGTCATATATATATATATATATATATATATATATAATATATATATATATATATATATATATATCAAATCTTTTTACGAATTAAAAGTTTAGTTTTGTGTCTATCTTTGTATTGTGGTTGAGGTTATGGGCTTTATGAAGTAATTAGCAAATAAATAATCCAATAATTTTTAGGGAAAGTAATTATGACATTAATCTTACCCAACACTGCTGTTATAATATCTGCTTATAATGAATGTGAATCTGCTTATAATAAGTGAAACTGTAAGAACAGTACCTTATTCATTCATTGTCTGCCGCTTATCCGAACTACACTCCCGTCACAGGGAGCCTGTGCCTATCTCAGGCGTCATAGGGCATCAAGGCAGGATACACCCTGGATGGAGTGCCAACCCATCGCAGGGCACACACACACTCTCATTCACTCACACAATCACACACACTACAGACAATTTAGAGATGCCAATCAACCTACCATGCATGTCTTTGGACTGGGGGAGGAAACCGGAGTACCCAGAGGAAACCCCCGAGGCACGGGGAGAACATGCAAACTCCACACACACGGCAGAGGTGGGAATCGAACCCCCAACCCTGGAGGTGTGAGGCAAACGTGCTAACCACTAAGCCACCGTGCCCCCCAGTACCTTATTTAACCTAATTTAAATTGTCATGTAGGTGCAGTCCTGCAGGCATAGAAAGAAGGCTTAAGCATATCATGGGTGTAGGCTACGTAACTTTACAAACATTTGACATATTAAATAACAAAATAGCATGAATGCTGGAAGGGCAACTGCTGAGGGAATTCCTGGAGGGAGTTCATCAGAGCCGGTCACTCCTCAGGGTACAAGTGCCTTCATAAAATGGCGTATAAGAGGCCTATATATATATAATTTGTTTATATAGGCTATTTTTGATATCAATTTATTTCACTTTGGGTTGTGTGGGTTTTTTTTTTTTTTTTGGGGGGGGGGGGTTCTCAACAGATTCTGATGGTAATATCTTCCTTTTAGAGCTTCCTGTCACAACAGAACCCCAGGCAGTTGTAAACAGCCTACCAAATAATCCATAAATTACAACAAATACTATTATAAAGTGTACTCAACCAAATGCTCATCTTCACAGGACAATGTGGATGATGAAACCACTTCTGCCACAGAGAGGCCTACAGAGGTAATATTAATATAGTGTGTACACATCTACACATTCCCTCACATTTTTGTGTAGAGTAGCCTATATAATTAAAGTTTATATCTATAAGTATGAACTGACATTCTTATCTTTCCCCCCAGAGTATTAAAGAACTACACCATGTAACTCTAATCAATGGTATTTTCAGCTACCAGTTAAGGAGTTATATAGACAGAGTCTTATTTAAAAAATAGAAAAATAAAATAGAAAAATACACGAAAGAAATGATATTCTTGGACCGACAGCTCCAAAAGGCAGATCTGGAAATCGACATCCTCAAACACAAGCTAGAGGTGGGTGTATGGTCACAGGTGAATTACAGGGGTTACACTGAGGTGACGTAGGCACTGAAAGCGTGCTTTCAACAGGCCTATGGTCATCTCCACCGAGGCTCTTGTTCTGCAGTGTGCCCCATTGAAGCGCTGCTGGGGGCCTGGTTCAGGTTCTGGGTAAGGGGTCATTAGGGTTGGTTTGCATGGGTAACCCTTATCTCCCAGCAGAAAACCATCAATTTCTCCTGTAAAGAAATTCATATTGCTTTAGTGCTGCATAGAATTGCCCCTGTAAAGATAAGTGTATAAGGCATGCATGTACTTACCACATTCCAGCCTGTTGCTCAGGGTCGACTCACAATATATTCTTGAGTCATGAACAGAGCCGGGTCACTTGGCATCCACATTTGTGATAACATGTGCAGCATCACATATGATCTTGACAGTGCAAAGAATGAGACATGAGTTACAGTTTTGTGATGTGATCTTTTACCATTAGAAGCAGTGTGTTCCCTCAGTGTACCTGCACATTAATACTGTGCATGGATCCCCTGTTGACAAAGTCTGCTTCATTTTCAGATGGTGCAATGATGGGAATGAATGTGTCCCATCAATGCATCCAACCACATTTGGAAATCCTAAAGGGAATTCTAATTAATATTTTTATTACAGAGATCGCAGCAAGATGTTATTAACTTCTCATCATTTTTCAGATTAGCCTCATTTGAACAGAGTTTTTACACCACTAACCTGCAATCCTATGAAAGTCCTCTTTGATGGCTCTCAAGGGTTTGTGCCCAGGAAACACCACAAAAATGTGCAGAAAGTGTTTGAGAGCAAGGCACACTTTCCTTACTGTTCTGCATACAGTGGCCTTACTAATGTGCTCTGCATCTCTGATGTTATAAAGAAAACAACCGTTTGCAAAGAAACGTAAACAACGCAACGCAAAGCATTTGCTCTGATGTAAGAGCACGGCCACGATGGCTGATGTTTGTGATGTACGGATGGATGAGACTATGGATATATCTAATTGTCTCTCTAGAAAAATGGTACCACTCAAATAAAAATTCTCGGGGATATGCCAAAAAATCCACTCGGGGCATCAAAATCCTCTCCCGACATAAATGTAACTCCCTGCGAATTAATGCAGCCTCCTCATCTACAGGATCCTCTTTAAAAGGTCTTGCCATTTTCACTTCTTGGTGTGACGGAAATGTGCGCAATGAATGAAAAGAAACACCAGAATTAATGAGGTATTTAAACTCAGCTTCCACTTTTAAAAAAAAAAGGGGAGGAGACCGAAAGAAACTTTGGGTTTACCGAAGAAAACCTTCTCCCAACCAGGTTACGTTCACAAAGTAAGTTACTATGGTAACTGACTCCGAGTATAGGTTACCTCTTTTTCAGAAACAACTGAAAACTTCAGCTGGGCTAACACCAGGCTTTGAAAGAATCTGTAAACTGACCTTTCACCTAAGACAGGGAGTCAGCATTAGTGAGCAAGGGCAATGTCTGTGGATTATAATGAATTTTCAAGTTTGCAAGTCTACATGCTGCATTTTTTGTACATTATTAACAGCAGATAGGTAATTAGTAAAGTTTTAGTAAAGTCTCTTTTCTTGTATCTTCAAATCATATTTTTTAACCTATATGCTGACACTTTAGCTACACTATTATATCCTTACTGGATATTCTCAGTATGGATTTTTTGGTCATTTTTTACCTGACATACCATTTATCACTTTCTGTTGTTTTGTTTTAGATGACTTATACCTTTAAAGACTACAGCCCCGGGGTGTTAGATTTATCCATTTTAAACATGGAGGGCAGGACATGAAGTTCTGGGCTGGATTTTATGGAATAAGGGTTACTCACAGTAGTGTGCAAATCTGCCCATCAGCCTAAAATATCCATTATTATACACATATAGGTAATAGAAGGAAATATTTTCAAGTCTTATGAAAAGAAACATATTATTAATTAATGTTCTTATGTAAAATGACACGGATTGTTGTGATCTTGTTTACTATTTAAGGTGTCTGTTTAGCACATTATGAGTTAACTGTCATTATGAGTTAATTGTCTTCATATTTTAAATGTTTGTTTTCAAATTTGTCTGTGATACTTGATATCATGAAAAGAAGAATGGCCTCCTGGTGGTCCAGTGGCAGGATCCCACGCTCTCACTGAAGGGGCAGGGTGCCAACCCAGCCACTGAAGACTTAAGCAATGTACTCATTTGTTGTTAATAGGGATATGTTAATAATAACTGCTTATAAAAACAAATATACACATAAACAATGCTTTCGTGTCTTCATTGGTTTAAGGTACAGTACTTACATCTTGGTTTACTTTTTTGGCAAAACCCTGAGTGTGATGTGATAGCCTCGGTCTACCTGTTGCTATTATCTCATCTAACTCGCTTACACCACCTGCTGGTGAAGCGGACAAACAGCAGGTGTCGATTATGCGGACAATTTAGAGATGCCAATCAACCTACAGTGCATGTCTTTGGACTGGGGGAGGAAACCGGAGTACCTGGAGGAAACCCTCGAGGCACGGGGAGAACATGCAAACTCCACACACCCATGGCGGAGGCGGGAATCGAACCCCCAACCAAACTGATAACCACCAAGCCACCGTGCCCCCCTAATCTGAATATTTAATATTGAAATTTTAAACTGCAATTTTGTGTCTCCACTTGAAAAATTCACAGCTTAATTATGCAACCATATTGAATTGCAGAACCTTGAAATGCAAGCACTATTAATACGATGCATTTTTTTTTTAGTTATTGCTATACAGCATCTTTTTTTTGCTTCAAATACATTTGTTGCTATTTTACTTCCATACTATTGTTTGTTAACTAATAAGTACAGATCTCGTCCAAAGTCTCAGGATGGGGAGTTTGGTTCAATGGCTGTCCTAAACTGTGCCTGTGGCCACAGCATCCACTCAGTCTCTGTAAGCACAACCCCAGCACTCTGCTCCTCTAGAAAGAAAGCAATGTCATCCACATCTGCACAAAACAACTGAAACGTTTAAGAACCATTTTAGACATATTACACCTGATTCAGTTGACAATTAAGGCATCTAACTAACGTATGCATTGATATCGATTACATGTAGTTGTGCAGAATCTTCTCACTTGCTCAAGACAGGTTCAAACGCTAACCGGCAGAGTCGCGCGTCTGTGACGTCACTTTACATTGGCTAGAGAAGAGCTGTGGACCAATGGAGACTTTTATCCCGCCCCCTAATCTGCCTAAAACTCTACTTGTGATGTTTGGAATAACAAACACTAGCATCCTGGAAAGAACGAACTAGCAACCTTGTGATACGTGTGTTTTATTATTTTTTTACGAGTACGATACTTATGGCGCGGATTTGACGCCATAGGGAACAAACATCAATTCCGTATTACTGAACGTAAACAAACTTCCGACTTCCGACAGCTCCGAGTTGTTCGATCAAACCCGGAAGTTAGACGACTGACTGCATAAACATGTCTGCTGCGAAATACAGTTATGTAAAAATAAATAAATAAATAAATAACTATAAAGCGGTATTAGTTTTTATTTTTGTTTATAATTCATTTCAGTGATAAATATTAGCAATAGATTAGGAACTGGTGCGAAAAAAACCTATTAGTTCCCCGGTCTCCTTGATGTGGGCGGTAGTCGACTGAATAAATCTATTAATCTAGGATTAACTCCTATATCAGTACATATATATATATATATATATATATATATATATATATATATATATATATATATATATATATATATATATATATATATGCATTTTTAGAGTTATTTCTGTGGCAATATATTTAGAAATCCAGGTGTCTTTTTTTGTTATCGTTTCAATATTCTCTCCATTTACGTACTGCGTATTTCTTTTCTAGACGTCGTTGCTAGGACTAGTGTAATGACGTAGACATCTTCTGAACAATATTTACAGGAAGAGCGTCATCTCCGTAATTGAAAACGAAAGTACAGGACTAGACTCGGCTATAAAAGTTGTCGTAACACTGAGAGAAGGAATTAATCATCCACGATGTTACGGACTTCGAGATGAACTCTGAGCTGCTGAAACAGAAAGGAATGGGAAATTCAGCATGTAATCCAGATGTGAGCTGTGGTTGTTTTTATATATACTACACTTTTACTGTTTCACTGATGGTGACTAGGTTATGGTGGTCGTCAATGATACTGTGCATCCAGAATGTATTCACCTCTTAGTGATTATTTCTCTTTGCTGTGTTTTAAGTACATTGGATCGACATTCTCTACAGAAATAAAATTACCTAAAGTATTTAGATGTCCTCAGCATGAATTAAAAGTTAAAAAAAAAAAAAAAAGAATCTATTAATTGATATGCGTAAATTTACAAGCCAAGCCACTGTAATAGAAATTTTGATTAGTGGTTAGTCTAGTTTCACATTTTGTTCAGTTGCAAAGTATGTTCTGCTTAAAGACACACTGCTGAGACATAGATAGACATCACTAAAGAATCACAAGAGTTGCTGGCAAACAAGCTGTACTAGCAATTTTTATAAACTGTCTCACCCTGATAGGGAAGTTCATTTTCTTCATGTAATCTCATTTTTTTCAAGCAATCCCGAAGCTTTACAGACAGTTCCCAGATCCTCATGACAGCAGGACTAATCTGATCTGTCATTTTTGCAAATACAGCAAAATAAGAAATAATCAGTGGGAAATGAATACATTCTGGAGCTTGATATGTGTCTGATCTGTGTTCATGAGATGTCATGTTATTTTCCTTGTTGACCACAGTGCCCAGCTCTTCCTCGTGATGTTATTGAGGAAATCTTTCTAAACCTGCCTGGCCAGCAGGTGATCCTTGTGTGCCGGCTGGTGTGTACTGAGTGGAGGTCGGTGGTGGACAGCAGTGCATTTTGGAGAAAGCGATGCCGTAGAGAAGGATTCAAGCCTCTCAATATCCACAAAGCCCCAAGAGATTGGCAGGAGTATTATTTCCTAAGTAAGAAGCGACGGAATCTGTTGAAGAATCCCAATGCAGAAGGTGAGCAAAAAACAATAATGATTAGACAGTTGTTTCCTGAAAAGATGTCACTGTGATATGGCTTAGAAAATGTCTGTATGCTTACACAGTTGTGTATGGAAAAATAGTTTAAGTAATGTCAGAAATGTTCTTTCATCTAGAAAGCTTCACTGGCTGGAACATCGTAGAAAATGGAGGTGATAAATGGGTTGTAGATAATACGTGCGCACCTCATCCAGATGAGACTGTAACAAAATGCTTTGTTACCTCTTATAGGTGAGATTCATTTGGCATTTCTACAACATATTTTCATACTACTTTTTCATTTGCTGTGGGTATTATTTTATATGAAGGAAATATCGCCTCCTTTGTTTCTTCTTACCTGGTGACGTACAAAAGTCAACTATGGTCAACTATTCAACTAAATAAAAATGAAGATGTGCAACTGTTATTTAACAGAGACCTGCTGTCTATACGCAATTATAAACTATGCTTCATATATCAGGCGATGCATAAAGAGTCAGTTGATCGACCTAGAGAAAGAAGGGTACAGTCCTGCATTTATGGATGAAATACAGCCTGACATTGTCATATCAGATTGGTGAGTATTTGTTCAATTCGGTTTTTCAATTCAATTTATTTGTATAGCGCTTTTAACAATGGACATTGTCTCAATGCAGAGCTCAGCTTCAGCTTTTCTCTATTATTTCTCTCCTAATCAGAAAGATGTTAAAATGTTTAAATGTTCCTCCAGGTATGCCCCACGGTGGGACTGTGGCAGTGAATATGAAATTCGTGTCGAGTTACTCAATCGCAAGAAGAAGACTGTCCAGTTCTTTCAACCAGAGCCAGTGGAATTTCCACAGTGGAATGATCAGCAATGGGAACAGGTTAGTCACTTTTTAGTTGATCCCATGAAAAACTCCAAGAGATAGTAACACAACTTGCATATTCTACTAGCAATCTGTTATGAACTTAGAAAACATCTCTGTTACTCCCTTTTAAACACTCCATCCGTTAATCATTATTTTATTAAATCCATGTGACTGGCCTGTAATATGGTTCTTTAAAAGTTTAAAATAAAGTGCCCTGGAGTGCATTACTGATGACCTGCATTATTGACCATTATTCTCCAGTTCTCATTGATCCTTTGTTTCAATCTAAAGTGTTTCCAGACAGCTGGGCTAACACCAGGCTTTGAAAGAATCTGTAAACTGACCTTTCACCTAAGACAGGGAGTCAGCATTAGTGAGCAAGGGCAATGTCCGTGGAGTATAATGAATTTTCAAGTTTGCAAGTGTACATGCTGCATTTTTTGTACATTATTAACAGCAGATAGGTAATTAGTAAAGTTTTAGTAAAGTCTCTTTTCTTGTATCTTCAAATCATATTTTTTAACCTATATGCTGACACTTTAGCTACACTATTATATCCTTACTGGATATTCTCAGTGTGGATTTTTTGGTCATTTTTTACCTGGCATGCCATTTATCACTTTCTGTTGTTTTGTTTTAGATGACTTATACCTTTAAGGACTACGGACCCGGGGTTAGATTTATCCATTTTAAACATGGAGGGCAGGACACAAAGTTCTGGGCTGGACATTATGGAATAAGGGTTACTCACAGTAGTGTGGAAATCTGCCCATCAGCCTAAAATATCCATTATAATACACATATAGGTAATGAAAGAAAATATTTTCAAGTCTTATGAAAAGAAACATATTATTAATTAATGTTCTTATGTAAAATGATACGGATTGCTGTAATCTTGCTTACTAACATGCTGAAAGTATTAGTGTTCATGTAATCTGTCTGCTCTTGACCTGCTGCGATATTTAAGGTGTCTATTTAGCACATTATGAGTTAACTTGATTGTTGTGTTTTCAAATTTGTCTGTGATGCTCAATATCATGAAAAGAAGATGAGACAGAGAATATTGCCCGAGATGTTAAAAAAAAGGTAGTCAAATTATCTATCAAATAATTAGTATTACTTGTTTTTTACATTTAATTGTGAAAGCGACTAAATGTCTTTTTCTGACATCTCAGGACATACAGCAAATGTTGATATTTAAATCAGTGCATCATATTAAAACATTCAAATATCAGATCTCTTATTGGTGCCTTTAACCAAACTTTCTACCTTTACTTTTGAAAGAAAAGTGTTTCATTTTGCTTAATAAATATATATTTTTCTAATTTCTGGTCAAATTTGTGTGTGTGTGTGTGTGTGTGTGTGTGTGTGTGTGTGTGTGTGTAATATAAGACTCCTTTTGTGTTGACCTAAAACAGCTCTGGAACAAACATCACTTCCATATTACTGAACGTAAACAAACTTCCGACTTCCGAGTCGGATTTCTGACAGCTCCGAGTTGTTCGATGAAACCCGGAAGTTAGGCGACCGACTGCATAAATATGGCTGCTGCGAAATAAAGTTATGTAAAAAAGCGGTATTAGTTTTTTTGTTTGTTTGTTTATAATTCATTTCAGTGATAAATATTAGCAATAGATTAGGAACTGGTGCGGAAAAAAACGTATTAGTTCCCCGGTTTCCTTGATGTGGGCGGTAGTCGACTGAATAGATCTATTAATCTAGGATTAACGCTTATATCAGTACATATAGTATATATGCATTTTTAGAGTTATTTCTGTGGCAGTATATTTAGAAATCCAGGTGTTTTTTTTTGTTATCTTTTCAATATTCTCTCTATTTACGTACTGCGTATTTCTTTGCTATGACTCGTTGCTAGGACTAGTGACGTAGACAATGACGTAGACATCTGAACAGTATTTACCCGGAAGAGCGTTTTTTTTTTTTCTATTAAAACACGTTCATGTCCGTAATTGTAAACGAAAGTATTATTTTTAGTTCTTATATATATATATATAAGATTTCACGTATGGCGAAAATAAAAACGATACCTGTCCTTTTCTGTTAATACATACAGGATAAGACTCGGCTATAAAAGTTGTTGGAACATTGAGAGAAGGAATTAATCATCCACGAGGTTACGGACTTCGAGATGAACTCTGAGCTGCTGAAACAGAAAGGAATGGGAAATTCAGCATGTAATCCAGATGTGAGTTGTGGTTGTTTTTATATATACTACACTTTTACTGTTTCACTGATGGTGACTAGGTTATGGTGGTCGTCAATGATACTGTGCATCCAGAATGTATTCACCTCTTAGTGATTATTTCTCACTAAGAAATAATCAGGCCAAGTCAAATTTACAAGCCAAGCCACTGTAATAGAAATTTTGACTAGTGGTTAGTCTATTTTGTTCAATTGCAAAGTATGTTCTGCTTAAAGACACACTGCTGAGACATAGATGGACATGACTAAAGAATCACAAGAGTGGATATCATGTTGGCAAACAAGCTGTACTAGCAATCTTTAGAAACTGTCTCACCCTGATAGGGAAGGGGGATTAGAAAGAGTTTTGTACAACTTCTTGGGCTCGCCATGGCATTGTGAGAGGACTGCCCCAATTCCGTAACTGGTGGTGCACTGGCGTCGGGGTGTTTGAGTATCAGGGCTGTCGTGAAGCTGGTCTTGAGTTTCTGGAATACAGATTTGGAGGTTTCAGTCCATTGTAGTTTCCTAGGTTTGCCCTGGAGTAGGTTCGTGAGGGGAAAGGCCACTGAACTATAATTCTGTTTGAACCAGCAATGGAAGTTGGCAAATTACAGAAAGCATTAACTCCTTCACCATGGCAGGTAATGGCCAATTGGTCACATCCTGAACTTTACTGGAGTCTATTTCGACACCACCCTGGGAGATGACGTAGACTAGGAACGTGATACTGGTTTTGTGGAGTTCGCATTTTTCGGCCTTTACGTACAGACGATTTAGCAACCAGGGGAGTACTGTACGCACATGACAAACATGGTCATTAAGGTTCGCAGCATAGATGAGGATATCGTCAATGTATGCAATCACATAGTGGTTGATAAGATCTTTGAAGATTTCGTTTATGAAAGCCTGGAACATTGCTGGTGCATTAGTGAGTCCATATGGCATTACTAAATATTCATAGTGCCCCCTGGTGGTATGGAAGGCAGTCTTTCACTCGTCTCCCTCTTTGATCCTGATCAGCTTATAAGCGCTCCGCAGATCTAGTTTTGTGAACATCCGTGCCTCTCTGAGGTGTTCAAGGGCTGCGGGCACTTTAGGCCCCTATCAATATCAAAATGGCTGAAGTCTGCCATCGTTTTTTTCTACAAAGAAAAGTCCTGCAGTAGCAGGGATGGTGGAAGGATGGATGTAGCCCGTCGCCAAGGCCTCATCGATGTATTCTTCCATGGCTTGGCTTTAAGGGTTAGACAGCGGATATATCCAGCATTTGGGGGGCATAGCGTTTGGCGGCAGGTCAATAGAGCAGTACCATGGTCAGTGAGGGGGCAGTACAGTGGCTTGTTCCTTACTAAACACTTCCCTAAGATCATCATAGTGCCCAGGAATGAGTATAGGTTGGTTGTGTGTTGGGATCTCCACAGAAGTGGTTAAGCATGGGTGGGTCATGTGAACATTGAGGCAGTGGTTCAAACAATATGGGGACCATTGAGTCAGTTCTTTGTCTCGCTAAGAGAACATGGGGTTGTGTACTTGGAGCCATGGGAAATCCAAGATGATTTGGTTGGTGGGTGAGGAGGTGACATAAAAGGAGAGTTTCTCCATGTGGAAGAGTCCTACTTGCAAGGTGACAGGTGATGTAGCCTTCGCCGATAGGCCGGTTGTCAACTGCCGTGATGTGGAGAGGGGTGGTGCAGGGTGACATAGGTTGAGTTGGTGGTTGATTAGATTGACAGCAGCTATGGAGTCCACTAGGACTACAAGACAATGGGATTGGTGCAATTGTATTGGAACAGTAACACTACAAAAACGAGAGATCCAGCCCACCTTAGAGCCTTGAGGTGATGGTTTCTCGGAACAGACAGCACATTGGTGATTGATAGTTCTTCTAGGGAAACATGGGTCCGCCCTAGCTGCATTAGTTCGCCCCTGTCCTTCCGTGTACCAAAACGTGCCTCATTAAATCGGCTGGTGGTCCTGGCTGACTCAGTGATGCGCTGTTGTCTCATTAGATTATTCATTAGCAATGGTGATATATTGTGAGAGTGTAGTGTCAGCGTTTGAGCATGTCAGCTCAGCGAAAAACTGCACAGAGGGAAGTGTCGTTCCACCCGCTCTGAGCGGCTAGGATACGAAACTTAACTGCATAGTCAGAAGCGATATCGGAGCCCTGACCTAGCTGTAATAACTGTACAGAAATGTCTCTGCCCCCTGCTGGGTATTCAAACACTTCCCATATCAACCCATTAAAATAGGTAGCAGACATTCTGACCTGTAGGTCGTTATCCCAAACAGTAGAGGCCCAGGCCAGTGCTTTTCCAGTTAGCAGAGACACGTTAAAAGCGCATTTAGTGCCCTCTTCCCGGTAATCGTCGGGTTTGTGCGAAAAGAAAATGTCACATTTGCGTACAAACCCATTGCAGCGGTCATACTTTTCCATGGTGGCAGCGGTGGAGTGGGTGCTTGCTGAGTTGCCGGGTCATGGTGGAGTTGAGCATTAGCCACCTGCAGTGTGCTGATTTACTCTTAGTAGGCTAGCAGCATTTCCCTTTGTTGAACGAAGAGGGCCTGGAGCTGTGAAACATCCGCTGGATCCATTAGCGGCGAAGTGTTCTCTAATGAATGCCCCGAAGCAGAGGATCTAGGATCCATAAGCAGACTTAAATAAAGAAAAAAGCAAACAGAATCTAAACAATAATCCCAAAGCAGAATCGAAGAACAGGCAAAACACGTCAAAACTGTATCGGCAAGCAATGGTGCAGACAAATCCAAAAATGGGCAAAGAGAAAATCACGGTCGAGGTACAAACAAACAGGGTCATACACAATAGAACTAGACAGAAAACAAAAGGCTTGGTATGTAACACGTGGAAACGATAGTTCAAAAAGAACCCGTGCAACCCGGAAGTGGCTCAATGTTTGGACGAGGGCTCCCTCTCGCAGTCGGGAGAGGGTGTAGTGGTTTGGGATATTACAGTTGCTCTTGATGGCAAGATGATTTCCATGTCCTTCTGCTAGAAATATCTGTCTGCTGCTCCTAGAAATGTTCCCCATTTTCTTCCCTCCAAAAAACGTAATGTCAAAGCTTTACAGTCAGTTCCCAGGTCCTCATGACAGCAGGACTAATCTGATCCATCATCTTTGCAAACACAGCAAAATAAGAAGACAATGAATACTTTCTGATATGTATCTGATCTGTGTTCATCTGAGATGTCATGTTATTTTCCTTGTTGACCACAGTGCCCAGCTCTTCCTCGTGATGTTATTGAGGAAATCTTTCTAAACCTGCCTGGCCAGCAGGTGATCCTTGTGTGCCGGCTGGTGTGTACTGAGTGGAGGTCGGTGGTGGACAGCAGTGCATTTTGGAGAAAGCGATGCCGTAGAGAAGGATTCAAGCCTCTCAATATCCACAAAGCCCCAAGAGATTGGCAGGAGTATTATTTCCTATGTAAGAAGCGACGGAATCTGTTGAAGAATCCCAATGCAGAAGGTGAGCAAAAGAAAAACAATAAGATGTCACTGTGATATGGCTTAGAAAATGTCTGTATGCTTACACAGTTGTGTATGGAATAGTTTAAGTAATGTCAGAAATGTTCTTTCATCTAGAAGGCTTCACTGGCTGGAACATCGTAGAAAATGGAGGTGATAAATGGGTTGTAGATAATACGTTCGCACCTCATCCAGATGAGACTGTAACAAAATGCTTTGTTACCTCTTATAGGTGAGATTCATTTGGCATTTCTACAACATATTTTCATACTACTTTTTCATTTGCTGTGGGTATTATTTTATATGAAGGAAATATCGCCTCCTTTGTTTCTTCTTACCTGGTGACGTACAAAAGTCAACTATGGTCAACTAGTCAACTAAATAAAAATGAAGATGTGCAACTGTTATTTAACAGAGACCTGCTGTCTATAAGCAATTATAAACTATGCTTCATATATCAGGCGATGCATAAAGAGTCAGCTGATCGACCTAGAGAAAGAAGGGTACAGTCCTGCATTTATGGATGAAATACAGCCTGACATTGTCATATCAGATTGGTGAGTATTTGTTCACTTCAGTTTTTCAATTCAATTTATTTGTATAGCGCTTTTAACAATGGACATTGTCTCAATGCAGAGCTCAGCTTCAGATTTTCTCTATTATTTCTCTCCTAATCAAAAAGATGTTAAAATGTTTAAATGTTCCTCCAGGTATGCCCCACGGTGGGACTGTGGCAGTGAATATGAAATTCGTGTCGAGTTACTCAATCGCAAGAAGAAGACTGTCCAGTTCTTTCAACCAGAGCCAGTGGAATTTCCACAGTGGAATGATCAGCAATGGGAACAGGTTAGTCACTTTTTAGTTGATCCCATGAAAAACTCCAAGAGATAGTAACACAACTTGCATATTCTACTAGCAATCTGTTATGAGCTTAGAAAACATCTCTGTTACTCCCTTTTACTGGTCTGTTTTGCTGGGTATGCATATGGGACTACCAGTCTGTTGATATTGTGAGTCTTGTCTCATACCCACCTAGCACCTTCTGCAATATTTCTGTGTAAATTGCTGTGGTTGTAGTTTCATGGCTTGATGGGAGATTCTTCCATTTAAAGAACACTACTTGTAATATGCTATATGAAGGTGTAAATGTAATCTCATTCTCAATCTAATCGGCCTTCAAAATCTAAAGTGTTTCCAGACAGCTGGGCTAACACCAGGCTTTGAGAGAATCTGTAAACTGACCTTTCACCTAAGACAGGGAGTCAGCATTAGTGAGCAAGGGCAATGTCCGTGGATTATAATGAATTTTCAAGTTTGCAAGTGTACATGCTGCATTTTTTGTACATTATTAACAGCAGATAGGTAATTAGTAAAGTTTTAGTAAAGTCTCTTTTCTTGTATCTTTGCTTCACACAATTATATTCTTACTGGATATTCTCGGTATGGATTTTTTGGTCACTTTTTACCTGACATGCCGTCTATCACTTTTTGTTGTTTTGTTTTAGATGACTTATACCTTTAAGGACTACGGACGTGGTGTTCGATTTATCCGTTTTAAACATGGAGGGAAGGACACGCAGTTCTGGGCTGGACATTATGGAATAAGGGTTACTCACAGTAGTGTGGAAATCTGCCCATCAGACTAAAATATCCATTATAATACACATATAGGCAATGGAAGGAAATTCTTATGAAAAGAAATATATTTTTAATTTATGCTCTTATGTAAAATGCTACAGATTATTGTTGCACGCAATCTGTCTGATCTGTCTGCTCTGTTATCTGCTGTGTATTATTGGTGCCTTTGGCACTTAGTGCCTCAACCAAACTTTCTTCCTTCACTTTTGAAAGAATCATCTTTCATTTTCCTTAATAAATATATATTTGCTCATTTCCGGCCAAATTAATGTGTGTATGTAATACAAGGCTCCTTTTGTGTTTATATTATGCTTTAAAAATGAAGCAAAGACCACTCACAGACATTGTCATTCTTGGTGAATAAACTTACCATATTTAATTTACCCTAAGTATCTGACTCCTTAGCTGAAGCAGCATGTGACTAGAAATGTAACTAGCGATAGTAAAGCATGACTAACTCTCAGATTTGAACATATAACATTTACTTTTTTAATATAGAGAACATAATTAGATATAAGCCTACACACTATTGATGTGTCGTTCGCGAAGGAGCCGGCTCTAAGAGCCGATTCTTTGTAGCCAACGAGAAGAGCCGACTCTGAATCTTCAGCCGCTCCTGCTCAGCTTTGCTGAGAATCCATGCAGCCAGGGGCGGGACTTTATTTTGATGGGCACACCCTGCGGCCAATCACATGCGAGGACAGACTAGGATCATACCATTATGTGAAAGAAGGAAGGGGAGTAGACCCTCTGAAGACAGCGAGTGCAGTGGTACAGGCCAGGTACACAGAGCGACAGACTCGGATTTAAATGGAGGTACGTCGGGAAAAAGTGAAGAAATGAGCGAAAACAAGAAAAGAAGCAGCATTTGGCTGCATTTAAATGATATTGGAGACTGCAAAGCTGAGTGCAGAATTTGTAAAATGAAAATATCCGTCAGAGCAGGTCAACAACAATTTTTTGTAACGAAACCAAGAATGCGGCTTTTATAAAAACACTGGATAAAAAATGCTTACCAAATACACAAACCATTTATAATTGTTAAATTAGGCTATAAAATAGAAGGCTCCGAGTGAGGAGCCTTTTGGCAGCCGGCTCTTCTAAGGGAGCCGAGCCAAAAACACCGAATCTTTAAAAAAAAAACAAAAAAAAAACGGACCTCCCATTACTACTGCACACCTGTAATAGGACTACTACTAATAAATGCAGTATATTATACACAAGCCCCGCCTTCTCAGTGACGGAGAACCGTCCTCAATGCCGCGCATGCGCATAGAAGATTTACCTGATCGTGGTTAGATCCTGCACAGGAAAGTGCGAAAGCCGTTCTTAAGAAAAAAAAAGTGAGTGCTACAGTGCGCGTTTGGTGTGTTTTTGTATGTTATATATTGCTGAAATTATATCAATGTTGTTTATATGTAAAAATCTATAGCAGGCTTTTACTGAAGTCAAGCTCCAAAATGTCGAATGCGCGAATATTACATACAGTGCGGTTGTATTATCAACTGCGTGACAAAGTCCGTGCGTTCTAAAAAAAAAAAATTGTGTTAAAAGTCCTGAGCTTTACTTCTTCATATTAGCCCTTTCTACTATGTTATTACATATAAATGTATATGCATTAGTATTAATCTTAAAGTATTGAACTATATTATTACAGTATTCAACTAATATCAGTGACGCATGTCATTGTAATGTAATGTAATGACGCATATTGAAAATTCTAAATTTCTCAAGTGTTAAGAGACATAGGTATACAATAAACACGAACCAAGAACACAAACCTAGGTTCAGATAAATTTATAAGAGACAGAAAATCAGGGATAGTGTCAGTATACATTATGAGCACCTGACTAGTGTTGGTCCCCCTTTTGCTGCCAAAACAGCCATGACCTGTCGAGGCATGGACTCCACTAGATCCCTGAAGCTGTGCTGTGGGATCTGGCACCAAGATGTTAGCAGCAGATCCTTTAAGTCCTGTAAATTGTGAGGTGGGGCCTCCATGGATTGGACTTGTTTGTCCAGCACATCCCACAGATGCTGGATTGGATTGAGATCTGGGGAATTTGGAGGCCAAGTCAACACCTCAAACTGGTTGTTGTGCTCATCAAACCATTCCTGAAGCATTTTTCTTTTGTGGCACGGCGCATTATCCTGCTGAAAGACGCCACAGCCATCAGGGAATATCGCGTCCATGAAAGGGTGTACATGGTCTGCAACAATGCTTAGGTAAGTGGTACGTGCCAAAGTAACATCCACATGGATGGCAGGACCCAAGGTTTCCCAGCAGAACATTGCCCAAAGCGAGACACTACCTCCACCGTCTTGCCTTCTTCCCATAGTGCATCCTGGTGCCATGTGTTCCCCAGGTAAGCCACGCACCCGGCCATCCACGTGATGTAAAAGAAAACGTGATTCATCAGACCAGGCCACCTTCTTCCATTGCTCCATGGTCCAGTTTTGATGCTCACGTGCCAATTGTTTGCACTTTCGGTGGTTCACAGGGGTCAGCATGGGCACCCTGACTGGTCTGCAGCTATGCAGCCCCATACACAACAAACTGCAATGCACTGTGTATTCTGACACCTTTCTATCAGAACCAGCATTAACTTCTTCAGCAATTTGAGCAACAGTAGCTCGTCTGTTGGATCGGACCACAAGGGCCAGCCTTCGCTCCCCGCGTGCATCAATGAGCCTTGGCCTCCAGTCTTCCAGGAAGGTTTTCTACAAGATTTTGATGTGTATCTATGTCTCTGAGTTTGTGTCCATTCAGTTCATTTAGGAGCATTTGTGAAGTCTGGCACTGATGTTGGATAAGAAAAGCCTGGCTCACAGTTTTTGCTTCCATCCATCGAAAAGGTGACCAGCAGGGTTAGGTTCAGGGTGCTGTGCAGGTCACTGGAGTTCCTTTCCACATTAAAGTCATCATACCATGTCTTATTGAACGTTGTTTAGTGCACAGGGCCACAAAGTAGAACTTTTGGTGCAGATTTGGAAGCATACAATTGTCTAAAGTGGAACATTACCCTCTACTGGAACTAAGGGGCTAAGCTCGAACTCTGAAAAACAACCCCAGACAATGATCCCTCCTCCACAAACTTTCATTACTGTTTGCATTATACAGTCCAGTAGGTATTATTCTCCAGCGTTCAGTGACAGGATGCTAATAGTTGTGAGCATGGCCATGGAAACCTATTTCATCAGGATCCTGACACAGTTCTTGTTCTGATGTTGCTTTCAGAGGCAATTTAAATTTCTATAGTGAGATGATGGGATTCTTATGTGTTTCAGATCTTAGTGGCTCTGCTCTGTATGTTTTCATGGTCTGAGCTGTTGTTTCTCCCAAATGCTTCCATTTCACAGTAATGAGGTTACAGTTAACCAGGGTGACTCTAGCAGGGGACAAAGGTGGTATCTTATGACAGTACCACATGTAAAGTCACTCAGCTCTTTACATACAACTTCTAGTGTTTGTCTATGGAGACTGCATTGTCTATGTGTTTGCTCCTCTTAGCAATGGGTGTGCGTGAGAAACATCAGAACTTACTCATTAGGATGGTTGTACTTTTGGCCATTTAGTGTACCAAATTGGTCCAAATGTTTGTTAACAAGCCAAATATGTCTGTCATTTCAATTTATTCCAATTCATGAATTGTCTGAAAGTAAATGATAAAAAACTATGTTTGGTTTCTTAATATGAAAAGATCTGAAATGTATATTTTGATCAATGTATGTACTGAAATTCAAGCCTGAATTTCCAAAAAGTTTTTTGGTCACTATTACCAATACCCAGAATTATGTAATTTTTTGAACATTTTTAAAGACAAAAAGCATTTCTTTAAAAAAATTTATGTATGATTTAAAATTTTTGGACTCAGCTTAATCAAAACCACCCAGAAATTTTATTTGTATAACATTTTTAACAATGGAAATGGTCACAAAGCAGATTTACAGAAATATATAATTTCAGGATATAAATTTTAAATGTATGAATATAGGGGGGGCACGGTGGCTTAGTGGTTAGCACGTTTGCCTCACATCTCCAGGGCTGGGGGTTCGATTCCCGCCTCCGCCGTGTGTGTGGAGTTTGCATGTTCTCCCCGTGCCTCGGGGGTTTCCTCCGGGTACTCCGGTTTCCTCCCCCAATCCAAAGACATGCATGGTAGTTTGATTGGCATCTCTAAATTGTCCGTAGTGTGTGAGTGAATGAGAGTGTGTGTGTGTGCGCCCTGTGATGGGTTGGCACTCCGTCCAGGGTGTATCCTGCCTCGATGCACAATGACGCCTGAGATAGGCACAGGCCCCCCGTGACCCGAGTATAGTTTGGATAAGCGGTAGACAATGAATGAATGAATGAATGTATGAATATATCTCTAATCCACAAGCAAGATGTGATGGTGGCAAGGAAAACTCTCTGAGATGGAATGAGGAAGAAAAATTAAAAGGAACCAGACTCAAAGGGTAACCCATCCTCAATTGGGTGACACCAAACCCTGGGGCAATTACATAACCAGGAACCAGATGCTTTAACATGAAGTCTAATTTATGAAGTTATTAGTACTGCAAACTTGTTCATGGATCATTTATAAACAAGCTATCAGGAATCTGTTAGCTTAAACATTAAATCTACATTCCCTGTCCATACAGTTTGCAGAATGTTGGTCAGAAAACTTGGCCAACAGCTTGGGCGTCCCACTCAGTCTCTCTTGGGGTGGCTGACTAGCAAGTTCCTGAAGAGGTACAACCAGATCCTGGAGGAGAATGCAGTGAAGCTGTGTGAGATCCAGCCTGATGAGACAGTGTTGGAGCTGGGACATGGTCCAGGCCTGGGTTTACAGGAGGCTGTCCAGCGTCTCACAGGACCTAGAGGAAAGCTGCTGGGGGTGGATTACTCCAATTATATGCACCACATGGCCACCAAGAGTATGCAGGGTCTTGTAGCCAGTGGGAAAGTGGCTCTGTACTGCTGTGATGTAGCAGCAATGCCAATAGAAGACAACAGTGTGGATAAAGTGTTCCACTGCAATTGCTACTACTTCTGGCCCGACCTGAAGACAGCAGCCTCGGAGATTTACAGAGTGATGAAACCAGGTATATAAAGAAGTACTGAAATACAGATGAAGTCTTTCATTTGTTTCTTAGTTTTTGTATACTTCCTTAGAGGTTGTGTAATGGATTCTAAACCTGAATTCTAAATTTGAGATGGTGTTTTTGCCATGTAACTGTCAAATAAATATTTCTCATTGTTTAACTCCATCAGATGCGCTCATGGTGACGACGCTCAGGCTGGATCGTATTGTTAGTTTTGCATCTAAGAACGTGTTTTATGGTGAGAACTGGCGACCCGAAGTTTACATGGAGGCGCTACAGTCCTGTGGTTTCGCTGATGTCCGAATGGAGAACAGAACAGACAAGCTCATCTCATTTCAAGCAATTTATGCCACAGCGGCAAAGTAAAGCAGAAACTGAGCTCTGTTCCGTTAGACGTCTGTCTGTCGCTCACACACTTGCTCTCCCACTTCATCTATTCCCACACTTACTTACACCCTCCATCACATACTCACATAACACTTGCATACACT
Organism: Hemibagrus guttatus; assembly: GCA_033459395.1. NCBI lineage: Eukaryota > Metazoa > Chordata > Actinopteri > Siluriformes > Bagridae > Hemibagrus > Hemibagrus guttatus. The sequence goes on along the minus strand of JAUCMX010000017.1, from coordinate 2,440,789 downwards.
CAGTCAATCGACTCCACTTACACAATCCCTCCATCACTTAATTCAGTTATGAAATTGAGTTAACATTGATTGTCGTAGCTTTGTTTACTTAATTGAAAGTATAACTGATTGACAGATCTTCATGTTACTGGACCAAAATCTGTTTACTGGTTGTGGGTAGTTTTACAGGGAGTGGCTCTCAAATAGTTCGCCTCCTCCAGCCAGAGCCGGCCCAAGGCATAAGCGAACTAAGCGGCTGCTTAGCGCCCCATGGCCACCAGGGGGTCCCCAAGAGTACATGAAATAACATCGGTTTGTTTGTTTTGATACGTCAATGGACAATGGTTATTATACAAAATGCAATATTAAATAATAATAATAATATAGGTGTGTTAGATTTATAGTGAGAAAATAAACAAGGTTTGTGTTAATTCACTGTTTTATGTATTCAAGTTCTTATTTTATTTCTTGTACCAATTTATTCAATGCTCAACACTATGGCCAACACAAGTTGTTTTAAATGTGCTTGATAAATAACCAGCCGAACTCTCAGCCTTCAGTCTCAGCTGCTGAACTTCCCAAAGCTTTTGCTTTACCTGAACCTGTTGTTGTTTTCTCTCTCTTCTGAAGTCCTGAAGAGTTTAATCGCAGAAAGCTCCAGAACATGAAGCATTTAAAAAGCTTATTGTTTTGTTTAGTATTAAATTTAAAATTGTGATTGTTGGCAAATTGCTGTGGTATAAGATCAATACTATCTCATATTTTATCATAAAAAGTTTAAACACTCGATTTTAGTTCATTATTAATATTATCCACCTTAAGATTTCTTTACTTGAATTTGACCTACATTTAACCTCTTCGTTACTTGATTCAGTATAAAATATCAATCTTGTTGCCTCCTAAAAAATGTTTTAAAAGACAGTGCTTTTCATCACTTCTGTAACCTCAAATGGTCGCCATTTTGAAGCGCCCTGCTTTTGGGTTTGTCACTACTCGATCCGTACCGGAAACACGAGTAGTACTGCGCATGTGCGGAAATGTTTTTATTGCTGCCAGCAACACATTATAACATTATATTATTAGTAGTGTTATAAAAACAACCTTATAAATACCCTAACCGCAAAGAAAAAAATGTAGGCATTTCCGCACATGCGCAGTACAAATCGTGTTTCCGGTACGGATCTCATCCCTCCAGACTTCCGGTGACAATGTACTGCAATACCCATAAGGCCTTGCGCTGGACGCGGGAACGTGCTTGCTCGTGACGTAATAAATTTCAGCCGGGAGAATCAAAGTACAACAAAACAGCGTGCGGAAGTGTGGTACGTTATTGTGGGTTTATTTGTATTTTGTGCAGTAACCGATTAACATAACATGCTCTAAACAAATGATATATTCAGAAGAAAGAAATGGAACTAATTATTGTCAAGAATCTTACTAGTTTGCTAAGTTTAGTGACAATTCCATAACATTTATGCTCTGTCGTGAACTAGCTAACTCTGGTAACTTTCTGTTGTTAGATTGGAATGTATTATTTTACTTTGATGTCACGTCTGTAGGGATTATAGACGTGGACGAAGGCAACATGCAGAGAAACAGCCGTCTGAAGCGGGAGCTGCATATGCTCAGTACCGAGCCTCCGCCTGGAGTTTCCTGCTGGCAGATGGACGAGAGAGTGGAGGAGCTGCAAGCCCGTCAGTACACAGAAAATCTCCCAGAGTCTGTAGTCCATCTGCTGCTATACAGCTAGTCTGTCTGTAGTTTCTGTGCTGTTTTTCTGTAGGCCATCTGTTGCCATGCAGCCTGTCTGTAGGCCATCTGTTGCCATGCAGCCTGTCTGTAGGCCATCTGTTGCCATGCAGCCTGTCTGTAGGCCATCTGTTGCCATGCAGCCTGTCTGTAGGCCATCTGTTGCCATGCAGCCTGTCTGTAGGCCATCTGTTGCCATGCAGCCTGTCTGTAGGCCATCTGTTGCCATGCAGCCTGTCTGTAGGCCATCTCTTTCTAGCCAAAACACCACTAATGATCAGATATTATTTGGCCGGTATAAGAGACTCAGTATAATGTGTTGCACTGAGAAGAGTGTATCAGTCAGGCCTAGCAACAGTTGAGGGATTTATAGACCGTTTAATTTACTCAAAGGTTATTGAAATACCAGACTTCGTACTGCACGCATATAAACATCATGCCCAGGTTTTTCAGGTCTCACTTTATAAATACTGGTCACTTAGTCAGTAGATACAACACCACGTAGTGCAGATGGTTATAGACTATGCTATTACACATACTGAAAAAGTGATGACTAAGAACGTTCTTACTTGTTCTTGCAAGTGATTAGAAACCACAAGGTCTATCTCTGAGCTCATGCTCTGGGGTTACAGCCCCACCTTGCCCTGATTATAACCTGGGGCTGATTCTAGATGTCTTTTTTTTTGATTAGGTGCAGATCAACATGCTTCCAGAGCAGACGAATAACACAAGCAGTTCACTTGTATTATTTATGACTGTTGTAACAATTGGGACTAAACATTGATTTCTGTCATGCAGAAATTGTTGGAGGTGCTAACACTCCTATGATGGTGGCTTGTTTTCACTGGAAATAAAGATCCCCGATAGGTGAGGCCTTTTTAAATAGACGTAATGTCTAGTTTGTAGTCCTAAAATGAAAGCTGTATCTCAGTGTACTGACTGCTGTTTACTGTTTTGTTTGAAGGTATCCCTTTGAACCTCCAAAAATGCGTTTCCTGACACCTATCTACCACCCCAATATTGATAACGCAGGCCGGATTTGTCTTGATGTGCTGAAATTGCCACCCAAGGTAATAAAAAAACTGAAAATCTGAAATATTTTGTTGTAAACTATCTCAAAATCAGTCATGCTTTCCAGACAAGCTACATTTGATGTCAGTGATTGATAATGCACTTTTTAAAATATTTTACTGTAACTGAATAGATTGAAAGTGGTGTTGTGAAGAAGCGCTTGTCAGTTATAGGTTATGCAATTTACTATCAAAATGTACATATGCAAAATAGTATTAGAAATGCACTTATATTGCCGAAAGTTTTGGGACACCCCTCCAAATCATTGAATTCAGGGTCTGGGCTCGGCCCCTTAGTTCCAGTGAAAGGAACTCTTAATGCTTCAGCATACCAAGACATTCTGGACAATTTCATGCTCCCAGCTTTGAGAGTCCAACTTGACTGTGCACCAGTGCACAAAGCAAGCTACATAAAGACATGGATGAGTCTTGACCTCAACCTTTGGGATGAATTAGAGCGGAGACTGCGAGCCAGGCCTTCTCGTTCAACATCAGTGCCTGGCCTCACAAATGCACTTCTAGAGGAACGGTCAAAAATTCCCATAAACACACTCCTAAACCTTGTGGAAAGCCTTCCCAGAAGAGTTGAAGCTGTTATAGCTGCAAAGGGATAGCAAAAAATAAATACTGAAAATATGCATACTGAATCTGTGACCCTCAGTGAACGATGTAAACATTGTACATTTTCACAGGGTGCATGGAGGCCTTCACTGAACATCTCCACGGTGCTGAGCTCAATACAGCTCCTCATGGCAGAACCGAACCCAGATGACCCATTAATGGCAGATATTGTGAGTTTTGTTTTTTTTCCTGACTTTCTGCTTCTAACCCACTGAAACGCTGTTTTCCCCTCCCTATATGTTCCTTTTTTCTAAATGTATGTATGTCCTTCAGTCCTCAGAATTTAAATACAACAAAGCGGCTTATTTGGAGAAGGCCCAAAGATGGACGGCGAAATACGCAACACAGAAGAACAAGGTTAGCGTTTATTGTTCTTAACACACTTTTAGGTTTATATTAGGAGATCAGGATGGGCAATGAAAATAAGATCGCAAAACTGATGTACAAAATGGACTTTCACTCCTGCTCGTGTGACGACATGCGTCTAAGCTACATGATGATCCCAGTTCCTGTGGCCTTAATCCATGCAATTAGCATGTCGAAGCACCTGAAGTCTATTTCAGCCTGAAAACTACCGATAGCCAAATAAAATAAATGGGGGGGGGAAGGATTCGTCCTATTTTACAGAACCCTCACAAAAAATGGATTAAAACATTCCAAATATTTTTAAGTGCAGATTTCTGAAATTGTTTTAATAATTATTCTATAGCTGTTACTTTTACAGCTGTAAGAGTCAAAAAATTTTCACATGCAAGAAATAACAGGCTTCATGGTCTATATTGGCCCACAGAGTGTCATGAAAAAACAGCCCCCTATTTTTTATTTCATTTATTTATTCATTCATTGTCTACCGCTTATCCGATCTATTCTCGGGTCAAGGGGGCCAAAGATCTCGGGCATCATTGGGCATCAAGGCAGGATACACCCTGGACGGAGTACCAACCCATCACAGGGCACACACACACACACACACACACTCTCGCAATCACACACTACGGACCATTTAGAGATGCCAATCAACCTACAATACATCTCTTTGGACCGGGGGAGGAAACCGGAGTACCCGGAGGAAACCCCAGAGGCACGGGGAGAACATGCAAACTCCGCACACACGGCGGAGACGGGAATCGAACCCCAAATCCTGGAGGTGTGAGGCAAATGTGCTAACCACCAAGCCACCGTGCCCTTATCCTCTTTTAAAAGCCGACATCATTTGCCCCCCTGAAGTCCATCCACTCTAGATGATCTCAATCTAGTCCGTTAGTGGTGAATAATTTACACTCCTGTATGGTTTGTAGGGTCATGTGGAAGCAGATCAGAAGATCCTTGAAGACAAAAGCACTAAAACAGCACCAAAGAGAGACGCACTTATGGCGCAAGAGAACGTGGAACCCCGCAAAAAAGTGTGCATGTAGTCGTGTTCATGTAATAAAGCATACTAGTCGTCTTATCGCTATTTGTTCTTATTCATGTACTGTATGTCTTATTTGTGAAATGTTCAAAATGTTAATAAAATCATTGCTTCGTACAAACGTTTGTGTTAAACATCGGAAATGTTTATTTTGAGGTAATATTCACGTGATAATTTTCTGTAACGAAACATTCCATATAAAAAAAAAAATAATAAAAAAAAAACCTAGAATGTATCTGAATGGCAACAGACCAAACTTCACACACAATTATAACTTTTTTTTTTTTTTCCTGATGAAAAAACACAATTTGGTTATTTGGGACAATCACGGGTGCTTGTTATATCAGATTTAATTTAGGACCGATTAAAATAAATATACACGGTGAAAAGTACGATCGATTCAGCGATTGGATCCGAGTATCGTCTGCCCGCATTACACTCACGTGAATGTGTTTTTTGGAATGAAAAGATTTGAGTTGCATGTGACTGTCAAGTTATTTTTGAATGAATTCCAACAAGACTTTGAAGGAAAGCGAACAAAACCGTATCAGTGGCTTGGTTAATTGATCGATATTCGAAAGTGAATGCATTTTTAGAAACAATGAGCTTTGGTTCTCCAGTTGCTTGCATTCGTAACTTTTAGGATCAGGCAGTTACAGAGCTGCAGCACAGCTGACAGTTCAGGATGCTCCGAGAGATCGGCTCTGCCTCTAAATGGAATTCTAAACAATAACACTGTTCTGGTTTTCTGACGACCTAAGAAAGCCTAAATATCTTGTTAATTTGTACAAAACAACACCATTTCAACAGCTGATTCATTAGATTGTGTGTTATCTATTTCACTGATACTAAACACGAATAAATAACTGAATTTAAAAGTCTTTAGCCTTAAGGTCTTGTCTTGTTAATCCTATCTGAGAAGAATAATCGAATGAAATATAATACAAATTAAGATAACCTTTGTGACAATTTTTTCCCCCCTTACTCTTACCTTATGCTTACTTATTCTATTCATTTTGCTTAATTCTGATGGCATAATGATTCGAGGCAAAATAAGAAAAGAAACAAAAAAAGCATAACAGTTGCTATTGTTAGTCCTTTCCTGAACTGGAACCAGAACTGATTCAAGTGTAGATGGAGAAGTCATAGATGGTTTCTGCCTGAAAGGACCTATGGCAAGGTTGAACTCATAAAAGAACACATTTAGGCTTCTTCTTGGGCTCTGGGGGCTCCAACGCAGCGAGTATGGCCTCGTCAAACACATTCTTTAGTCCTTTCTACAAAGGAAGAAGAGGAAATGACGTGTGTTAAGTTTATTGTCTAATCAAGGACTGAGAAAGATCTGAATTAATTTGCATAAGGGTTTACTGGAAGCAGGTGATGCAATGTTACACATTCGTACTTAATCTAACTGTTTAAACTTTAGACACTTTTATTTGTGTCCTTTTCAGTGCAATTTATTTATTTATTTTTTTTACAGTAATGTAACTTTAAAGCCTAGCAGCAGCACCTACAGGCAGGGACACACGATCAGGTATAACATTGTGAGCAGTGAGAGGTGAAGTGAATATCTCCTCATCATGGCACCTGTTAGTGGGTGGGATATATTAGGCAGCAAGTGAACATTTTGTCCTCAAAGTTGATGTGTTAGAAGCAGGAAAAATGGACAAGCGTAAGGACTTGACCGAGTTTGACAAAGGGCCAAATTGTGATGGCTAGACCACTGGATCAGAGCATCTCCAAAACTGCAGCTCTTGTGGGGTGTTCCCGGTCTGCAGTGGTCAGTATCTATTAGAAGTGCTCCAAGGAAGGAACAGTGCTGAACCGGCGACAGGGTCATGGGCGGCCAAGGCTCATTGATGCACGTGTGGAGCGAAGGCTGCCCCGTGTGATCCGATCCAACAGAAGAGCAACTGTTGCTCAAATTGCTGAAGAAGTTAATGCTGGTTCTGATAGAAAGGTGTCAGAATACACAGTGCATTGCAGTTTGTTGTGTATGGGGCTGCATAGCTGCAGACCAGTCAGGGTGCCCATGCTGACCCCTGTGCACCGCCGAAAGCGCCAACAATGGGCATGTGAGCATCAGAACTGGACCACGGAGCAATGGAAGAAATTGGCCTGGTCTGATGAATCACGTTTTCTTTTACATCACATGGATGGCCGGGTGCGTGTGCGTCTCTTCTTTGCTGTTCTGGCAGCAAAAGGGGGACTGACAATATTAGGCAGGTGCTCATAATGTTATGCCTGATTGGGAGATTATATATATATATATATATATATATTACACACACAACAACAACTGCACAAAGCCATATTTGTACCGCTCATGTCCACTTCCTTCACTGTATGTTCTACACCCTTTTTAAAAATCAAGCTTATTGTCTGTGTTTTCAAGCGCACTCACTTGTGTTAAAGCTGAACATTCCACGTATTTCACTGCTTTTAAATCCCTGGCGAGTTTCTCGGCTGTCTCTGGAGTAATAGGCTTCTGCTTGTTCTTGGCAAGCTTCTCGGTGGTTGAGGGATCGTCTCGTAAGTCAATCTGAGTCCCGACCAACAGGAACGGGGTCTTTGGACAGTGATGGGTTATCTCAGGAACCCACTGCATGCGAGAGGAGGGAGAGAAAGACTTATTTAAAAAAATGTCTACTTTATTAAACCAGGGTTAGAAATGTATAATAGACAATGGCTTTGGTTTTGCTGGAAGGAAACATACTTTTTCCTTGACATTTTCAAAGGATGATGGTGAAACTACAGAGAAACAAACTAAGAAGACATCAGTTTGGGGATAGCTCAAGGGTCGCAACCGATCATAATCTTCCTGACCTGGAAAGAGAACACACTTCACTTTAGGGCTGCACACTTTTACACTCACCATCTGTCACTTGCTTTGATGGAGTAGAACATCTGGTTTTAGCATTTACTTCACAATGGACATTCATGTATAGACTATATTGCCAAAGGTTTTGGGACAGCCCTACAAATCACTGAATTCAGGTGTTGTTTTTCAGGGGTTGGGCTCTGCCCCTTAGTTCCAGTGAAAGGAACTCTTAATGCTTCAGTGTAACAAGACATTTTGGACAATTTCATGCTCCTAACTTTGTGGGAACAGTTTGGGGATGACCCCTTCCTGTTCCAACATGACTGCACCCCAGTGCACAAAGCAAGGTCTATAAAGACATGGCTGAGCGAGTTCTTTCTCATCCACCATCAGTGCCTGACCTCAGTAATGCACTTCTAGAGGAATGGGCAAAAATTCCCATAAACACAGAAGAGTTGAAGCTGCTATAGCTGCAAAGGGTGGGACAACTCCATATTACATTCATGTGCATGTAAAGGCAGACGTCCCGGTTTTGACCTGGCTCGCAGTCTCCGCTCTAATTCATCCCAAAGGTGTTCTATGGGGTTGAGGTCAGGACTCTGTGCAGGTCAGTCAAGTTCCTCCACACCAAACTCGCTCATCCGTGTCTTTATGGACCTTGCTTTATTATCTATTATGCTTTCCACTACTGTTCTGCGCTTTTAAATTGTGTATTGCATTTTGTAAAAATCAATATCAAGCCTAGCAGCCTACTGGGATACACGAAGACAACACCATACCTGCAGTGTCAAATAGTCCAAGAGTGTAAGGTTCACCACCGATCATTACAGTTACAGCATAGTTATCGAACACCTGAAAATGAAAACAAAGCCATTACATAGCAAACAGCTGGTTTCTTATTTCTTTTAATATTGGTATTTTATGATTATTAACCACCGGCATGAGCGATTACAATACTTGTAGTACTATTCAGAGAGGAGCAAGAAAAAGACAAAAAGGCTGATATACTTACTGTGGGTACATACTCTGAAGGGAACTTGTTTGTGGTGTATGAAATCAAGAGGCAGGTTTTACCCACAGCACCATCACCAACAACTACGCATTTAATTGTCTGCATTGTTGCACTCCGCTATCTATAAAAAGAAAGTGAAACAAATGTTTATTTAGTATTAGGCATGAATAACAAACTGAAAAAGGCATTAAGGCAATGGGGAAAAAACAGACAAACTGGGAGAAGACTCCACATGAGATGTAGTGTGTAATTATCCTTAGTGTCTATTAGACAACAAACTTTTCATGGGTTCGGTCAAATTGAGAAACATCAACATGGCATCCCAACTTGTAGAAATCTTCCATGTGGGTTAATATCCGATGTGGTATATAGAGGAGACAGGAAATTGAGGCACAATATTTAATATATGAATATTTGGTTGCTGTATGGCTCATATCCCAGCATTTGATGAAGAAATAGCAAATTGTGTGCAGATTTAGGAGCAGTGGTGGTTCAAGTGGTTAAGGCTCTGGGCTGTTGATCAGGGTTCAAGCCCCAGCACTTCCAAGCTCCACTGTTGGGCCACCCTTAACCCTCCCTGCTCCAGGGGTGCTGTATCATATCTGCCCCTGTGCTCTGACCCCAGCTTTCTCAGCTGGGATAGGCGAAGAAAAGAATTCCACTGTAATGTACACCGACCAGGCATAAAAGTATGACCACCTGCCTAATATTGTGTTGGCCCCCGTTTTGCTGCTACAACAGCCCTGACCAGTCATGCACTGTGTATTCTGACACCTTTCTATCAGAACCAGCATTAACTTCTTCAGCAATTTGAGCACCAGTAGCTCGTCTGTTGGATCGGACTACACGGGCCAGCCTTCACTCCCCACGTGCATCAATGAGCCTTGGCCGCCCATGACCCTGTCGCCAGTTCACTACTGTTCCTTCCTTGGACCACTTTTGATACTGACCACTGCAGACCGGGAACACCCCACAAGAGCTGTAATTTTGGAGATGTTCTGATCCAGTGGTCTAGCCATCACAATTTGGCCTTTCGTCAAACTCAAAGCTCAAATCCTTACGCTTGTCCATTTTTCCTGCTTCTAACACATCAACTTTGAGGACAAAATGTTCACTTGCTGCCTAATATATCCCACCCACTAACAGGTGCCATGATGAGGAGATCATCAGTCTTACTCAGTTCACCTCTCAGTGATCATAATGTTCTGCCTTATCGGTGTATATGTGGTGATGATAAAGGCTTCTTCTTCTTCTTCAGATAGAGGCACACTGTCCCTGCCACACCCACATGCGTGGTCTGGAAACTGCAACAGTCTCTGACCACAAGACACTTTAGTGAATTGAGAGAAAAAAAAAAGATCATTGCAGTCTCTTCACCCAGCATCATCGCCTTGTATACTAAACACTGCATCGAGGACAACCCCTGTCATGGCCTCTGACATGTGAGGCAGGTAAATTACTCAACATCATGCTCCTTCCCAACACTCACCAGCACTAGTCAAACACCTAACCCAGTATGACTCTGTACCTCTGCACTTTACAAAGCTGCATCAGACACTTTGTTTATTTACAAGACTCTTTTTACAACCGATGCTGCTGCTAGACAACACAACAGTAACAGTCCAACATGCAACAGCTTTCCTGTGTCTTCATTGTGCTGTGGATGTATTTTCCTGCACTTGTTTCACGTTGTTAAATGTCGCACCATGATCCTGGAGAAACAACATTTCAGTCCAATGTATACAAACCGTGCAGAGAAATTGACCATCACTGGGCTGACCATGACTTGTTACCATAGCAACAAGGGATGCATCAATACCATTATTTTCAGTCTGAGCACATGCTTTTGATGCGTGTCAATGCCAAAACACTGTCTATAAAGATACCTTTTAAAAGCCATAATGATATTCGTGTTGCATTAAGATGCTGAAGTTCTTCCTCCTGATATTTTCACAGAGCACAGCTTGCAGTCGGATCATAAGTACGACAGAGTGCGGTAGGGGACAGATAACCGATATAATAGAAACCGACATCAGGTCTTTACCCTACTCGTTATGGAGACACTTGTAATGTGCGCAATAGCCAGGGCAATGTAGGGGTATTATTATTATTATTATATTTTTGCTTGTTATTAAAGCTAAAAACATCATTTTTTAAATTCTATTTACAAAAAGGATGTGTCAGATCCTTGTTTCACTGCTGATCTGTTTCAGGCCTGAGAGTCTCTGACTATTCACCTACACAGGATTGTACGATTAAAATCAATCGCTGTGGAGAAATACTAAGATAGATGTCCAGTGGAGAAAATTTACTAGCTGGACTTTCTGAACATGACTTCACTGAATGACTAAAACTTGTGATAAAATACAATTAAAACTCTAAAATCACCACGTTTAAGCTAGTTAACCATAATAGTTAATGTGTGTTAGTGATGAACAAAGAGGTTTCCAATTGCTATGGTAGATCTTAACATGCAGTGGGAAAAAAAAAACAAAACAAAAAAAAAAACTGGTTCCTCTTTCACAACCTCTCTAATGCAGCCCCCCCCCCCCTTCACACATCCACTTTGTAGACATTTTAACAGGAAGAGATTACATTTGCACAAGTTAGGTTTGCAAATCTGCATAAGGCTCTGAGAACAAGGCATCAACCGAAAGATGCAGGCCGTAAACAAACAGAAAGAGAAAGAAAATCCCTGAAAATGGTGTAATCATGAATAATTTTTCATCCGTAACTACACTGTTTTTGCTTTGCTGCAATTTAATGCTTTAATATTTGCAACAGTGCATTTTATTTCAAGCTATAGCAGCTATAATGTCATTCCCTCAACTGACTGTCTGTCTCTCTCTCTCTCTCTCCCCCCTTCTAAATAAATAAATGAATTTGTCATGTTAGTAAGAAATTGGACGAGGCATTCGTGGCTCAGTGCTCGCCTATCATGCGGAAGGCCTGGGTTCGGTTCCCAGCCAATGCCTCAACCCCAGCCACTGGATGCAGTGCCGGTCCCAAGCCCGGAAAAATGGGAGGGTTGCGGCAGGAAGGGCATCCGGCGTAAAAACCTGTGCCAAGTTGTTGTGCGGACCAGTTGGTACGCTGTGGCGACCCCGAACAGGGAGCAGCCGAAAGCAACTTCTAGTAAGAAATTGGACAACATCCTCAAGACTTTCCTGTGGCAGAAAACCATCACAAAGCAGCTTCTTCTCAAAAATGCTAATTAAAGTCTCCTTACAGAAAGTTTCACAATATTCAAGACTATTAAATATCTTGAATTTTAATCATTTTTGATCAAGTTCAGGAAGCCCCGCCCCCACCAACTACAGTGAGCCGTAGACGGTTATAAAATGCTTACAAACACACAAGCATTCTGGACCGGAAGTCAGTTTTCTAACAGGCTTTTCGCAGCCACTAAGCACATTATTCTTACTTAGAGTGGAAAGAGAGAACTTTCACAATATTCTCAACAAATTTTAAATCATTCTTATTCATGAAGCCTTGCCACCAACAACTACAGTGAGTTGTACACTGTTATAAAACGCTTACAAACACACACAAGCATTCTGGACCGGAAGTCAGTTTTCTAACAGGCTTTTCGCAGCCACTAAGCACATTATTCTTACTCGGAAAGGAAAACGAGAGACATTTCACAATATTCAATCTATTAGTTTTATTAGATCTATTCAATCTAACTATTAAATATCAACAAATTTTAATCTTTGTCCATGTTCATGAAGCCCCGCCCTCAACAAGGACATGACGCACATCCCAACAGAAACACAAGCGTTCTGGACCGGAAGTCAGTTTTCATGCCGGTTTTTCACAGCCACTAAGCACATTTTACTTACTCGGAGTAGAAAAAGAGAACTTTCACAATATTCTCAACAAATTTAAATAATTCCTGTTCATGAAGTCCCGCCCCCACTGTCATAAAATGACTGACAGGACACGTATCCAAACACAAACAAGCATTCTGGACCGGAAGTCACATTTCACTTAAACCGTTACGTTTTTAATCACTTTCCACAAATATTCCAGGTTGTTTGTACAAGTAAGGAATATAAAAAGGAACTATTACACAGTCCATGTTTCAACAAGGCCACTCTCTGACTGCCTGTGTGCCTCCCTTTGGGCCGGTCAGGTTGTTCAAGCCACTGTATGTATTAAACCTTGCAATGAAAGCAAGAGCTATAGTTTATATTAGAGTCAGGAAAACACTAGTTTATCAAGAGAGTATTAGTAAATTAGATTACTAGCTGAGTGCAGAATGACGTACTAGTTACTACGACGAGGAAGCTAAACTCGTGCTAATCAGCACTGTACAAAAATGCTTTTTTTTTTTTTTAATTAATTTTCTTTCATTTTTTTTTTTAAAAACAACGGGTTTATGCGTATGTACGTGCCACTTTTCAGGTCAAAGTTATACATTTACATACCGTCATAATATGCCCTAAATACATAGCACATATTGTTATACTGGTAGAAAGCGTAAAATTTTCTAACGTCACAGTAACAAAGTAGATGAAATAAAATAAAGACAAAATAAAAGTATATTTTTCGTTATTGTATATAAATGCGCGCTACCGGAGGACATTTTTGATAAGACAGGACGTAGGCCAAAATAGCTAAACTAGCTAAGTGCGTTAACAGAAAAAAAAAAAGAAAAAAAGCTTAGCTAAAATAGTTAATGCGCTAAATGGTCACTAATTATATTTCACACTTGCTTTACAAATATATTAGTAGCGACACTGTTATTAACTGTGCTAGCAGTTAATATGTACGTTCTACCAGGAGCTAGGTTATTTATTTGAAGGCTAGCTTGACGCCAGCATCCTGTTAGCTAAACACTTGACAAGTCTTACATTTTGTTTACAATTTTAAGATGAATAACTGATTTGATTTCTTACCACAGTTGTTTAAACGTAACCGCAGCGGACTATAAACAGAGAGAAAAAGAGCAACTAACGTCCAGGAATTTTTTTTTTACGGTGACCGCCCAAACACCGCTTCCTTTTACATAATAAAAGTCTCTTATACACTATTGAGAAAGAGCAGGAAATCGTCACATATGGCAATAAATTCTTAACATTTAAAAACCAGCATATTAAAACGCAGTCTAGGGTCGCATTTACTAGGTTTAGTGAATGCAGAGCATGTACTTTTTTTTTTTTTTTTTTTTCCCCTACATTTTTTGCTATGACATATTGGTGCGTTGAGTTAAAACGTGTGTATCTCAGTTTTAAGTCAAGATGTTCTGGGGGGGGGGGGGGGGGGGGGGGTGTCGTTGGGGGGGCACGGTGGCTTAGTGGCTAGCACGCTTGCCTCACACCTCCAGGCTTGGGGGTTCAATTCCCGCCTCCGCCATGTGTGTGTGCATGTTCTCCCCGTGCCTCGGGGGCTTCCTCCAGGTACTCCGGTTTCCTCCCCCGGTCCAAAGACATGCATGGTAGGTTGATTGGCATCTCTAAATTGTCGTGTGTGCGTGTGCGCCCTACAATGGGTTGGCACTCCATCCAGGGTGTATCCTGCCTTGATGCCAGACAACGCCTGAGATAGGCACAGGCTCCCCGTGACCCGAGAATAGATCGGATAAGCGGCAGACAATGAATGTTCTTAGAGTTAAGAGCCTGGGGCTATAAAAGGCAACACTCCATGCAGGATTACCATGTAATTATTATAATACCACAGTTTGTTTGTTTTTTTTCCATTGTCTGTACCGCTTATCCGATCTATTCTCCGGTCACGGGGAGCCTGTGCCTATCTCAGGCGTTATCTGGCATCAAGGCAGGATACACCCTGAATGGAGTGCCAACCCATTGTAGGGCACACACACACACTCATTCAATCATTTTCAATTCAATTCATGCAATCACACAGTACGGGCAATTTAGAGACTCCAATCAGCCTAGAAGCATGGCTTTGGACTGTGGGAGGAAACCGGAGCACCCGGAAGAAACGCACCAAGCACGGGGAGAACCTGCAAACTCCACACACACAGTGAGCAGGAGCAAGACTCTAACCCAGGACACTGGAGGTGTGAGGCGAACGTGCTATAAATATATACATTAATTACTAGGGTGTGACCGATCAAGAACAGCAGGCTACATTTACACTATACACTGATCAGGCATAACATTCTGAGCGCTGAAAGGTGGAGTGAAGAACACTGATGATCTCCTCATCATGGCACCTGTTAGTGGGTGGGATATATTAGGCAGCAAGTGAACATTTTGTCCTCAAAGTTGATGTGTTAGAAGCAGGAAAAATGGACAAGCGTAAGGATTTGAGCGAGTTTGATGAAGGGCCAAATTGTGATGGCTAGACCACTGGATCAGAACATCTCCAAAACTGCAGCTCTTGTGGGGGTGTTCCCGGTCTGCAGTGGTCAGTATCCATCAAAAGTGGTCCAAGGAAAGAACAGTGGTGAACCGGCCAACTAGGGTCAAAGGCAGCCCAGGCTCATTGATGCATGTGGGGAGCAAATAGAAGGCTGGTCCGTGTGGTCTGATCCAACAGACGAGCTACTGTTGCTCAAATTGCTGAAGAAGTTAATGCTGGTTCTGATAGAAAGGTGTCAGAATACACAGTGCATCACAGTTTGTTGTGTATGGGGCCGCATAGCTGCAGACCAGTCAGGGTGCCCATGCTGACCCCTGTGCACCGCCAAAAGCGGTGAACGCTGCGGTCCGGGGGAACACATGGCACCAGGATGCACTGTGGGAAGAAGGCGAGCCGGCGGAGACAATGTCCTGCTTTGGGCAATGTTCTGCTGGGAAACCTTGGGTCCTGCCATCCATGTGGATGTTACTTTGACACGTAGCACCTACCTAAGCATTGTTGCAGACCATGTACACCCTTTCATGGAAACGCTATTCCCTGATGTCTGTTTCCTCTTTCATCAGGATAATGCGCCATGCCACAAAGCAGAAATGGTTCAGGAATGGTTTGATGAGCACAACAACCAGTTTGAGGTGTTGACATGGCCTCCAAATTCCCCAGACCTCAATCCAGTCCAGCATCTGTGGGATGTGCTGGACAAACAAATCCAATCCACGGAGGCCCCAACTAACAAATTACTGGACTTAAATATCTTGGTGCCAGATCCCACAGCACACCTTCAGAGATCTAGTGGAGCTGTTCTGGCAGCAAAAGGGGGGACAACACAATATTAGGCAGGTCCTAATAATGTTATGCCTGATCGGTATGTGCTAATTTCTCTGAACTGTTGTCACAACTGTTTTTTTGGTATGCTAGTCTTAACATTCACAGGAACTAAGAGGCTTCCCTATGCCCAAAGCAAGACATTGCCAAGGCCTGCACAGAGGGGATGAATTGAACCAACCAACATCAGTACCCAACCTCACTAAAGGCTCTTGTGGCTGAATGGTGCAAATCCCCATAGCCATATTCCAAAATCTAGTGAAAAAGCCTTTCGAGAAGATGTGGAGGATTATCTAACTTTAAAGAGGGACAAAAAAATTTAGCATGGGACGTTCAGCAAGCGCATATTGGTGTGATTGGTCCGGCGTCCATAAAGGTTTGGTCATATTGTGTATATTAGTCACCGATTAAAAGCATCATGAATGTATTATTCACATTTGTTTAAAAAAATCCAACTATTTGTTCACCAATTATCGTTGCATACAACGAGACATTTCAAACTAGGACATGTGAAAGCCTGCTGTACCAATTTATGACCTCCTACAATAAAACTTATTGGACAGGCTGTAATTAAAATCGGTACATAAAGACAGAGAAAAATAAAAAGGAGTGATTTGGAATTTGTGAGCATAATGTCTTTTGGCACACCATTATGCATTAACAAATAAGCACAAGTATAAAAATTTTAAATGTAGTAAATAAAACTCAAAATGACTTCAAAATGTGTGCGTATGAATATAGAAAAAAAAGAATAGCTGGCATATGAATATAAAAAGGGTATTTTATTAAAATTGCCCTAAATATTTGTAAAAACAATCATTCCAGATGATAACTGAATTAGGATTATTAATAATAATTTTACCCTTAATTATTAACTGAAAACTGCTTTGTTTGCATCACATTTCAATTGCTTTGATTAATCATGTCCTCATGATTTAACCGTACATTCTGTAAAAATAATTTTTTTTTAAAGAAAAGAATGAAAAAACTTTAAAAGAGCAAGCACAATTATTCAAAAATATTCCTGAGAGTAAATCACTGTTGAGACAGAGAAGGTCATTCAAAACTCCTCATTTTAGGGGCACTTCATCACAGGCAAAGTAATCCTTCAGTGGAGCAAAGAGATGCCTGATCACTGGGACACTCCAAGATTTACCCAACACCTTCTGTCTCTGTATTCGACCCATGTTCTTCACATCTGTGTAATGCTTTGGAAATCCAAAGATCCTGACAAATGCAAGAAGAAGAAAATGAAGCTGTGGTGAAATTGTGGGTTTAATATTAACATAATTTAATTCATACATGCACTATATTGGCAAAAGTTTTGGGACACCCCTCCAAATTGTTGAATTCAGGTGTTGTTTTTCAGGGCTTGGGCTCGGCCCCTTAGTTCCAGTGAAAGGAACTCTTAATGCTTCAGCATACCAAGACATTTTGGACAATTTCATGCTCCCAACTTTGTGGGAACAGTTTGGGGATGACCCCTTCCTGTTCCAACATGACTGCACACCAGTGCACAAAGCAAGGTCCATAAAGACATGGATGAGCGAGTTTGGTGTGGAGGAACTTGACTGGCCTGCAGAGTCCTGACCTCAACCCCATAGAACACCTTTGGGATGAATTAGAGTGGAGACTGCGAGCCAGGCCTTCTTGTCCACCATCAGTGCCTGACCTCACAAATGCGCTTCTAGAGGAACGGTCAAAAACTCCCATAAACACACTCCTAAACCTTGTGGAAAGCCTTCCCAGAAGAGTTGGAGCTGTTATAGCTGCAAAGGACGGGACAACTCCATATTACATTCATGTGCATGTAAAGGCAGACGTCCCAAAACCTTTGCCAATACAGTGTCATTTAATTCCTACATAGGTATATAAAAAGTGACCAACTTCTCCAGTTCGGTGATCCACAAACTGTCATCCTTTCCATTCATGGAGACGGGGAAATGCTGGTCGTTGTTTCCTTGCTTGAGGGAATTTGTGCGTGTGGTGATGGTCCTCACTTTGACATACTAAAAACGATGGCATACATGGAAAAACGGTTAATTAGCAAAGTAAGTCAGTCCAGCTTAAGCAAATGATAAATGTGTAGCGGCACTGTTTCCATTATTCGCCCATTTACTCCATCAGCTGTACTGAATTCTATTAAACAGCCCCATAAACTGCTTATAGATGAGTAGATTCACACTTTTAAAACACTCCACTTTTATCCTTTTATTAAGCACTTGGCCTAGGGTTATATTCTCATCCTGATTTTCAATGTCATGTAGTACATGTTTAAGAAAAAAAAAAAAACACGGTGGCAAACCTTAGCAGTGCGGCCAGCTTCGAGGCATTCCTGGAGGGTCTGTTTGTCGTTTTGAGAGGCGATGATTGGTCTAAAACAGAATAAAAAAACAACAGTTTACTCATTTTGCTGAATTTAAGCGTTTGACAATCTCTCTTACGTTATAGTGGTGTAAGTGTAATTGCTGTTAGCATGTATCTATACCTAAATGGATAGATTTCACCAACAACCACTCAGAATGAAACATTGTACACTGATCAGGCATAACATTATAACCACCTGCCTAATATTGCGTCGTTCCCCCTTTTGCTGCCAAAATAGCCCTGACCCGTCGAGGCACGCACTCCACTAGATCCCTGAAGGTGTGCTGTGGGATCTGGCACCAAGACGTTAGCAGCAGATCCACCATGGGCTCCACCTTGCAACTTACAGGACTTTGATAGATACTGACCACTGCAGACCGGGAACACCCCACAAGAGCTGCAGTTTTGGAGAAGCTCTGATCCAGTGGTCAAGCCATCACAATTTGGCCCTTCATCAAACTTGCTCAAATCCTTACACTTGTCCATTTTTCCTGCTTCTAACACATCAACTTTGAGGACAAAATGTTCACTTGCTGCCTAATATATCCCACCCACTAACAGATGCCATGATGAGGAGATCATCAGTCTTATTCACTTCACCTCTCACTGCTCACAATGTTATACCTGATCGGTGTATTTGTAACATTTGGAACTTGACTGCAGTGTCCATAAAGGATGCAAAGAACTTTTCTAGTGGACCTGAAATACCTACCTGTTCATGCCTGGCAGATTACCCCAGAAATACCGTGCTCTGTGGGCTGGGCTCACTTTAACTGCGTCAACAAGCACCGGGTTACACTGTGAACAGAACACACACAAACATGAACACCACAGAACGAAAAATGGAAAGGAATAAGGCTCCATAAAGCATTTCAGCTGTGTGTGGCGTGTAATGCTAACCAGAGAAATCTTAGATGTAATCAGAAATGATTCTAAACAGCTGCAGCAGAGTTTAGCCAAGTGACTGAGGTCATATAATTCATGATGATGAGCTTTTTGAAAAGGTATCGTCTCTATTCTATATTACTGCCACAACTAAGAATTTATCTCTGCAAATCAAAGTTTTTAACAATTCCACTAACTGCCCCATGAAAGCAAATTAACTCCTAGAGCGTAGATGAAATGCAAAAACCATCCTGACGAATTTCTCAGCAAATTAAAAGAGTTTTATTTCAGAAGATCAAGCCTGTGGTTGCTCTGAGGTCCAGTCAATTATAAACACAAACACGATGTAATCGATTGCTTAAATATACAACATTATCAAAATTATCTGTGAAGGTTAAGATTTTTGCTTTTATTTCAGTGCAATACGAAGCTGTGTGCTACTACGTCAAGTCAAATGCTGTTAATAACTGCTCATGATACATGTAACCATGACCCTGTCAGAACCTTACTTCCAGGAAACGGCAGATATCAACTTTGTCTCTGGTGTTCATGAATACAACGTTCTCAAAAAGCCAGAAGAACGGCCGAGGGTCATCCTCCGTGGGCTTCATGATGTTCAGCAGCCGGTAGTACTCAAAGAAGAGCCGTCCTGTGCCCTCTGCAAGCAGGAGAGGTTCGTCGTTCGATAGGGGTTTGTTAGAACGTTGCACAGCATTTAAGAAAAACCTACTGCATGAGTAGTCCTGTCGTTTTACCTTAGAAAAAGCTTTGCTAATTTTGATGGATAGGTTGAGGTTAATTAGGTTGACTGATAATAATAGTGATAACCAATAGGTTTAATGATGATAACAGGTTTGGATGCATAAGTGGAGAAAAAAAACAACTGTATACTGTTCTGTAAAGTTGCAAACTATTACTAAAAGTGCTAATGTGTTTGATTACCCTTACTTATTAACCATAAAAATCTCACTTTTATCACATATAGATCTACACATATATCTACACATATAGATCGCTGAGTAACAAGCAGAACGCCATACCAAACAAGCCTTTCCGTGCTGGATTTACTATGGACAAGTCATTACATGGGCTGCCACCAATAAGAAGATCAAATGGACCCCATTTCTCGATCTAAAACAATAAAAAATAAACAGTGCAAGTTGACGACGGACATTCGTTATTGATATAGATTAATCATGTTTAATCAAAACCCCCAATCACACTGAGAGCAGCTTATTAATACTAAAGAGCCACAGATCTTGGCTTACTCTACTGTTTAGAAGAGAAAAGGCAGAAGTGAAAAACACAGAAACAACAAATGTGTAAAATGCATATACGTACGTGCTTCTTTGTAATCCCACGCACGTCATCCACATGGGTAATTTTTCCATTGTGGTTCACCATCGAGATGGTGGTGGACTCCTCATCTACTTCCGATGCAACATATATTTCAACTTTAATGCCCAGATCCTTCAGTACCAGGTATCCTAAAAAAACACCGATCAGATATAACACTGTGAGCAGTGAGAGGTGAAGTGAATAAGACTGATGATCTCATCATGGCACCTGTTAGTGGGTGGGATATATTAGGCAGCAAGTGAACATTTTGTCCTCAAAGTTGATGTGTTAGAAGCAGGAAAAATGGACAAGCGTAAGGATTTGAGCAAGTTTGACGAAGGGCCAAATTGTGATGGCTAGACCACTGGATCAGAGCATCTCCAAAACTGCAGCTCTTCCTGGTCTGCAGTGGTCAGTATCTATCAAAAGTGTCCTTTAGGTCCTGTAAGTTGTAAAGTAGGGCCCATGGAGGATCATAATGTTATGCCTGATCAGTGTATACTATTGTACCATATCATAGACATGACCGGTGGAGGACTCTCAGTTGTAGACAATAAAGCTCCACTGTATCCATGAGCTTCTGGTCCTAATGCATATGAAATTTCCCTACCCTATCCGATGTCATGGGAAAATTTATACACAAAATATTAAAAGCATTCTTCCAAAATGTGTAAGTAAGTGAACTGATGTTAACATGCATGGTTTTATCATCCCTGTGGAAATTATCACCATTCCCATGGTTATTATACTACCGTGGCTCCATTCACAGATAGTGCTCTATACTTTAGTGTGAACAGCTCCCTCTAGTGGAAAATCTTCAGCTGAACAACTCACCTGTACCAATACCATCAAATAAGGAGAGGACCCGGATTGGACGACGCTGGTTGGCGGGGATTGATGGGTAAACCCGATGTAGTTCCTGGAGAGCGAGTATACAAACAGTTGCATCAACTAGTTATTCTTTCAAATTTCAGCAGGGTCCAGAAACCTATCACTAATACTTCACTTTGAACACTAGGGTAGAGCAGGGCACAATCTAACATACTTTTCACATACACTGGTATAACAAAAACGTCCGTCTTCCTTAGGTGCCATACAAACACTGTGTAAAAAAAAAAAAAAAAAAAGAAAAATCTCACCAAAATTCAAACCACTTTGGAAGATATTAAAGTAGAAGTTCACTGCCAGAAGTTCACAGTCACCTTCGGTCGAAAAGAAATGATGTTTTTTGAGGAAAACATTTCAGGATTTTTCTCCATATAGTGGACTTCAAATGGTGCCCGTAAGTGTGAACTTCCAAAATGCGGTTTCAAAGAGCTCTAAACGATCCCAGCCGAGGAAGAAGGCTCTTACCTAGAGAAACGATCGGCCATTTTCTTAGAAACATAAATTATTTTTGAAATATTCATGAAAGGTCACGCGTGACGTAGGCAGAACTACAGACCTGGTGTTTACTAGTGTGGAGAAGGAGGACCGCTCCGAAGTTGTTGTGTGTGGAATGACAAAGTTATATGTCTTTGTGTCAGTTTTTTGTTTAAAATGCACTTCCTTGGTCTTTGCACGTTTGCTTTGTAAACACTGGGTCTGTAGCTCCGCCTACATCACGCATGATTCCGAATTGATTACGTAGTACGTAGCGTCGCGGACGCGCATCCCAGAGCTAGCGCTAGACGAGCTTTTGTGGTTAAAAAGTATACAATTTTTTATTTTTCTAAGAAAATGACCGATCGTTTCTCTAGGTAAGAGCCTTCTTCCTCGTCTGGGATCGTTTAGAGCTCTTTGAAGCCGCATTTTGGAAGTTCACACTCGCGGGCACCATTGAAGTCCACTATATGGAGAAAAATCCTGAAATGTTTTCCTCAAAACTTTCTTTACGAGTGAAGAAAAAAAGACATGAACATCTTGGATGACAGGGGGTGAATAAATTATTTGTAGATTTTTGTTCTGGAAGTGAACTTCTCCTTTAAGTGTAGATCATTTTACTAAAGTGCAAGTTAAAAGAAAAAGTCTTGTACATCTAAAGTGAAGCCATTTTGGACGAGGCCAAAATGTGTGAAAAAGTATTTACATTGCTCCTTGTGTCTTTGTCTGTTTTTATATATATACACAAGAATATATAGTGCAGCATTACTGTTGATATTCACTATGATTGTGCCAGGATCGGGGTGCAGACCAATGGCATTACAATGCAACACTCATAATCGTAAAGAACTGATGAATGCTAAGAAAACACGTACAAATTCCATGGCGCTGTTGTTGGCAAAGAATTCCTGGACACGGATACTCCAATCATGTCTGGGTCTCAGAGCACCGGAGCTTGTCTCTGGTGCACACAGGTAACAGATCCATGGGTCCAAGTCTTTTAGTTGATTAAATGTGCCTTGACCAATCAGGGTATCCAAACAGTCCAAACAGTAGGAGCTACACACAGGAGACAAAATTCAGGACAGTCAGAGGACTCTAGCTGCACATCAAATCGGGGCAGCGGAAAACAACAAGGCAGTATTCTCCCCAATTTGGTCACCTGCCACTCCCTCACCCATTTGCCAGCTCTCTTCTATCATACAACAACTATATGTTTTCGTATAAGGTAGACGACTGCAACCACATCATATTCAAACTGCTGTTCATTCTGTGTCACAGGGCAGAGTAACAAGCTTAGAAGAAAGCTGTATCTCCCCATGCACGTGTACTTGTTCATCAATCAGATGAACAGCAGTGACAGATGAGGTGAATAATACTAATTATCTTGTTAAAATGGCAGCTGCCAAGGCATTGGCTTGTTTCAGGAAGATAACGTGTCCTGCTACTGTAAAAAAAAAAAACATGACAAAGAGCTCAAGGTGTTGACTTGACCTCCTAACTCCCCAGATCTCAATCCGATCAAGCATCTGTAGGAAGTGCACATGAATTACTGCATGAACAAGCAGGTGTACAGATGTTCCTGTTTAAAGGCTACCTTGAGTGTCTTTTCTACTCGATCTAAAGGGTGCAGCACTCTGACATCACTAACGGAAATTAAGTTAAAACACCCAACACTGTGCACTAAGGACTAACGAGCGGCTGGTATCCATTAATGCTGTACTTTCAAATGGAAGCAGAATTCAGGTGCACCGTGATTATACAGTAGTACAAGCATAGGGAAGTTGCTGAATACACTCTTGCAGTAATCATGAGTTTCAACACTGATCATTCATTTCAAATGTACTTACCGGGAACAGCTTGTATGTCCACACAGAATAACTTCCAGCCCAGCACAGCATACAGTGCAATATGACTGATATCCATCTTCATCATACCGATATAATGTCTCTGTGAAATTATCCTACACAACACACAACACACAGGTGTGACGCATCAGTATAACAGTACTAAGAAGCTGCTTTCGGCTGCTCCCTGTTCGGGGTCGCCACAGCGGACAAACTGGTCCGCACAACAACTTGGCACAGGTTTTACGCAGGATGCCCTTCCTGACACAACTCTCCCATTTTTCCGGGCTTGGGACCGGCACTGCATCCAGTGGCTGGAGTTTGGGCATTGGCTGGGAATTGAACCCGGGCCTTCCGCATGGTAGGTGAGAAACCTACCACTGAGCCACTAATGCCCATTATAACAGTACTAAGAAGATAATACTAAAATCATACAAATACAGCCACCAAAATCATTAAAAAAAAAAAAATTAGAACATGACATCTCATTTCTGCACTGTAAACATCTATTAAAAAGGTGTTTGTGGAGAACGGCTGTTCGCAAATGTACCTTGCATTTCAAGCACAGACTCCCTTCAAACAGCGGATGGAAGATCTCAATGTGTGCAGTTCCACACGATAAGCAGAAATCTTAACAATTCGGAATAAGAAACAAGTTACAAAAATAAATCAGAGCTAAAATATTCATGGTGCAATCGACGACCAATTTTCTCACCTTCGATATTCTTCCCTTTCACCAAAACCTCCTGTGCCATTTCATCTGGAAAGAAAAGGCAATAAAATAAAATCTCGTACGTTCTCAGATGACTACACCGTTTTGTGAAAGGTTATACATTATAGGAAAGATATACGTACACCTGCTGTAGACTTGCTTTCCCTGAACAGCCGAGCTTCTGATTCGATCCTTATTCTTAGAGCCACTTTTCGGTTTTCTGGGAGTTGGGCGACTGGCAGATTTCGTGTCATTTTGTAAGGAAGACTGTTTTGATTTTGGATAAGAAAGTTTTTTATTCACATTTTCATCCTTTAGGACTACCGCGCCATTCTGCAGGTCCAGAGACAGTCTCTTCAAGCACACAGACACTTTTTTTAAGTTGTATAACTTTTCGAATTTGCGTTTAGTCTCTGTGACTTTGTTCCTTTGTTGGAAGCTCGGATGGAAAATTTTAAGGCATTCTGGAAATGAACACAACACAGACAACAGACCAGTTTACGTTTACAACATAAATACAACTTTGGGAAGTTGAAGTGCCTTTTTGTTTTTAAATAAACTTGTATACCATCTTCTCTCGATCGTGGTCCGAGTCCATTTGGTCCGGACGGTTTAAAGCCTCCAAAGGCCCAGTCCAACATTAGTCGAAGCAGGTCATCCTTAGAGTCGGAGTTGAGAGGAAAGACTTTTCCAGCACGCTCAGCAGCCACCTGCAACCACACAGGAACAAGATGTACCACAAAGGAAGAGAGAACACACATTGTTTCTCTCAACACGTAGACAAACACCAATCAGGCATAACATTATGACCACCTGCCTAATATTGTGTTGGTCCCCCTTTTGCTGCCAAAACAGCCCTGACCCGTCGAGGCATGGACTCCACTAGATCCCTGAAGGTTTGCTGTGGTATCTGGCACCAAGATGTTAGCAGCAGATCCTTTAAGTCCTATAAGTAAGCTCTATGGGGGCCTCACCTCACAACTTACAGAACTTAAAGGATACTGACCACTGCAGACCAGGAAGACCCCACAGTTTTGGAGATGTTCTGATCCAGTGGTCTAGTTATCACAATTTGGCCCTTCGTCAAACTCGCTCAAATCCTTACGCTTGCCCATTTTTCCTGCTTCTAACACATCAACTTTGAGGACAAAATGTTCACTTGCTGCCTAATATATCCCACCCACTAACAGGTGCCATGATGAGATCATCAGTCTTATTCACTTCACCGGTCAGTGCTCAGAATGTTATACCTGATCGGTGTAAATAGACTGTGGAATTCAAGTTTTAACACAATATGGTGGCAGCAAATTCAATTCAATTAAATCATGCCAACTTCCTTTAAAATATAATACCTACACTTTAATCTGTTTTTAGTTATAGGACATATAAAGATTTAATTAATCAACAGCCGATAATTCTTGTATTAGCAAAGAAAATTAGCACCTATGCAAACAGTAAAACTATGCGCAAAACATTCTAGTAGACTGAATAGTTAATCCTGCACACCGTTCCTATTCAGTACGAGTTGGAAATGTGGAGCAAAAAGGAGGAAGGACGATGAAAAGAGAATAAGGAAAAATGACGTAATTAAGCTGCATAACTTTCTAACAAACTAGAAGCAAAGCAATAAGGTAACTACAAAGGGGATATACAGCATGATGTTTTCACTGTGCTTTTTGGTTGACTAGTCTAGTCATACTATCTGTAGCTCCAGAGTGCTGCTATGCGTCCAGTGAAGGCCCATTAGTGACCAGGGTGCATCGAAATGAGCAATACATGGAGAAAGATTTCTGAGACTGTAGCATAAAGGTCAGTGCTGAATCTGACCTGCAAAGAATGAAAGATGGCGTCCTCGTATGTCGTCACCGTGGCGAAGGAATTAGGGCAGAAGCACTGTGCAAATACAGAGTATGGAAGTAGATCATCTGGATGAACCTGCAAGCGTAGGAAAGGAACAAACATGTCAAATTTAAAGCACCTTGAAGAGTTCGTGTAGAACACTCAGACTGTTTGAACTCTTACCTTAGAAACCATACCATCTCCAAACCACACCACCTTGCGAATGTTCTTCTTGGGTGTCCCATCAGTCCATCTGTACACCAGGCCAGGAGCTAGAGGAAAGCCTTCCACCTGTCCCCATACCATCTCCCCTGCTGCAAAAGGCTTCCCATCCTACAGGCACAAACCAAACCAAGGCAAAGCACACGGTTTTCGGGAAATAACATACCATACACCACTCTGATTTCTTGGGTTTGTTTGACAATGAAAAGTTACAACAATTTGATCTGATCCTGGTAGCGTTTACCTGGTAGGAATACTCCGCTTCTTTGTTAGGCGCTAAGGAAATATCGTCTTTTATTTTCTGAAGAAGAAATCGTGAAATATCAACTTCACCGATAAGCACTTTTAGCACTGTGTATTTTGTAGAGAAAAAAAAATACCTCTGGGTATAAAGTATCAGTCCATATCACGTCGTCCGTGTCGTCGTCGTCATCATCATCTACGATTATTGATTGTGAAATGTCTTTCGTTGTGGACAGATTAATCCACAAAAAAAAAAATACAAGTTTTAAAAACTTCTTCTAATGCATTAGAGATATGATTTGGTAAAATATTCATTTTATTAACCTTGCATTTCCCGTTTCATCTCTGCACCAGAGGACCTTTTGTTCGTCTCCATTAAAAGATTATCCTCAACTTCAGTCAGATCAATAACCTCTGAAAGGTTGAAACAATATACAAAGTGTGTATATTGTTCATTCATCTTCAGCAAACCTCTTTATCCTGGTCAGGACCACAGTCACACACTCCAGTTGTGAATACGAGGAAGTAATAATTACCTGATGCTGAACTGTCCTGGGTCTCGGGGCTGAGTGGGTGTGACGGGGCACTTTTGTAAGAGCTGGTGTCTGTGACATCATCATCATCATCATCATCATCACGCCCCACGTATATGTCGTCAGAGCTCTCCATTTTTCCCTCTTTCTCGTTGCTATCGCTGCAGTGATCAACACTCTCAAACACCTGAGATCACACAGAAGCAGTCAATTCCCTTCAGCTTTTTGATAACGTGCTCTCGGCTAGGGTGTAAATTATAGGTGCACAAAACCTGCTAAATTAAACACTTTTAAAAACAGTTACTATAAAGTACAACATTTCTATTTTTTAATACTACTTCACTGTGGATACTACATAATAAGGTTTAAAATGAACAGCTACATTACACATTTAAAAGTTTTAAATATATATTAATGGACTACATAAGGCTCTGGATTTGGTAGGCAACTCCAATTAGCTTGCAGATCAACAGGATGAACTAAAATGTAGTCCGTTAATGCATCTTTCAACGTTCACTCACTTGTGCAAAAACCCTTTCCATTCTCAGCGTCTTAGGCAAGACCAAAAGGCTTAAGATCAGCTTTCGAAAGCGAGACGCCTTTCCCATAATCCTCAGCTCGGCCTTCCAGTACTGCTCCAGTGGCTGTATAGCTGGACTGGTGAGTTCTTCCTGCTCAGCGAACTGATACTCAAGAAACTCATCAGTTAACAAACTGACGTCTTCTCCACAAGCACAAAGACCAAAGTGGACACCTAAATCACATATAGCCTTTGCTGTGACTTCCAGCTTGCCTTCTGGGCTTAAGATGGCAGCCATGTTTCTCAGAGCAGCATCAGGCATGGGTAAACTTTTGAAAATACTGGAACTGACCGCAGTGTAGAATGAAACAGCACTCTTGTAGAAACCAGTTAGCTCTGCGTTACTTTGACAGAGGTATTTTTTCACCTCTTCACCGACCTTCACCTTGTCTCTTGGTAGAAGTTCCATGATGTCCTTCGTTGGGGATCCCAAGTTACCTTTCCTGAGGACACGTTCTACAGCTTTAGGGGTGAGAAAGCTAGATATATAAACATGAACTAAACTACAGGCTTCTTGGAGCAATGTTATCACATCTTTACCACTGTCCAAGCTCTCCTGAAATTGGCAGAGAGGCTGCAGGGAATGGCTCAGAAACAGGAAACTCAGCCTTAACATATGATCATTGAGGAGGCGACGAATACGCCCATCTAATTCACTGTTGCCACTTTGAAAATTAAAGTATTGCACTAAGTCAGACCACGCTAGGGTCATTCTGTAAATTGCTGTTCTGAGCCTGAGACAATCAGATATCAAAGAAGGGGTGAGATTGAACTCCTCCATATTATCAAGCTGTTCCTTTAGAAAGTCTGGTAGAGAAGGGTAGTGTTGGTGGACTTCCTTAATCAGTTCCTGGATCTGTGCTGACAGCTCCATCGCTGTAATTCCTCCATGACATGCTTGTTCTACAACACCCGTAAGGCTGCACAGAAAAACAGTGCCTGGATTCAATGCTCTCAAACCTGAAATCAACTCTGTAAGATTAGGTGCGTCAGAATAAAATGCTGCAAGGTTAGCTGGATTGATCCCAAACTTTTTAAGAGTCTCCACAAGATGGGTCAATAAGGCAGCATGTGTCTGCTCAATAACATCAAGCAGCCTCACTTTGGTCTCTCCTGCAGTCTGGTCGAAATACCCAATCAAGACCACGTACGATTTCTTCCCTTCGTGGTACATGTACAGACAGTAAGGGACCTGGTTACAAGAATCTGCGATGTCTTTCGGGTATTTTGGACCCAACACTTGCTTGGCTTTGCTACATGCAATAGAGGAGTCTGTGCCAGCTGAGACAGAGGGACAGTGTTTCCTGATGAAACACAACACAGCCGGACTGGAGTAAAAAGTCTCCGGAACTTTTCTCTCCACATTTGTGTCAGCATTTTCACTAATCCTGTCTGGAACTGCTGCTGCAAAGAAATAAAAGGCATGAGAAATGACCAGATGTTTTATGTAATCTGAGATTTTGTAGAATTCCCCAAAAAATATGGAAAGGAAATCTCACAAAAGTCCAGCTTCTCAAGAGCGCTTGGTTTCTTAGGGACACAGGGTTCCAGAATTTGTCCACCTCGAGCCGCTACAGGATTGTAACTGTGTCCTGCAAAATTGTGTTTATAAAACACTTTGAACCACCTCAGGAGATTTAACACCTCTGTGGAATTGCCACTGACCAACTTTTCAGTCTCCAATGTCTGTAGAGAAAAAAAATACAAATAAATAAAACTTTACAGAACGGGACAAATTAGAATAGTGGACAAAATATCCAAACACTTCCTTCTCTAGGAATGTATGAATGTAAACTACTTTACATATATTAAACCCATAAACTGCCCATTCCTAGATCTTATGGGATGTAGTAGTTAGTACCAACCAAAAGTGACCCAAGGAAGGACATCAAGTAAAGTGGCAACAATATCATGGGTGCCCAAGGCTCACTGATGTCTGCCCACTGGTTCTGTGACAGTGGCATGCGCTGGACAAGCAAGTCCGATCCATGGACTTCCAAGGCCCCATCTTGCAACTTACAGGACTTATTGGACCTGCTGTCAAAGTCTTGGTGCCAGACACCTTCAGGGATCACCTTTAGTTTCACCATAGTAACCACATATCACAGTACATTAACATTTCTGGCATTTAGCAGACACCCTTATCCAGAGGGACTTGCATTTTCATACAACTGAGCAATTAAGAGTTAAGGGCTGTGCTCAAGGGCCCTGTATTGGCAGCTTGGTGGACCTGGGATTCGAACTCGCAACCTTCCGATCAGTAGTCCAACACCTTAACCACTAATACTGCTTATATCTCAGCAAGTAGAACCTCTGCCTCCATGGACAACAATCTTTTTTGTTCCTTTGTATGCCTTAAAGACCACAACAACATACAAAAGCTGTTTTTATAGCTTCTGAAATGTACTGTTGGGGTAAATTTTGACTGTGACGAAAAGTGTGTACTGAATTATTTTATTTTTCTAGCTTTAAAAAAGAAATACATACTGTTGCTATGGTCTACTTCTCAGGAACCCCATGTGAAAATCCCCATCTGCTGCTCTTTTACCAATAGAAAAACTTTAGAAAACATACGATCATCGTCTAGGACCTGACACTTTCTGGCACACTCGAGTCTCTTTTTAAGACTTTCATGCTCTATTTAATTGTTTATATTGTATTGTCATTTTTTTCTGTATTTTCACGTTATTAACACTTACTTTATTGACAGAAGTCTTGATGAAGGCACCTTCAAGTAGCTTGTAATTATAGAATACATCAATTTCATCCTCTACTTTGAACTTTACTTTTCGCAGGTCAATACAGCCAGGGTTAAGGAGGTCCATTAACTGGCAGTAGGCAGCACCTGGAAAACAAACAAAAACAAAACACACCAATCTGAACTTCCCAGCTCTGATTACATTTTCATTTATTTAAAACACTACCGCTTTGTCACTTTTACACACTATATACTATTCAAAAGCTTTTGAACATCTGACCATCACACCCATAAGTGCCTCAGCCCCATTAAACATCTTTGCGATGAACTGAAACACCGACTGCGGCCCAGGCCTCCTAAGCCTAAATCAGTGCCCAACCTCACTAACGCTCTTGTGGCTGAATACACAGAAATCCCCACAGCCATGGTCCAAAATCTAGTGGGAAACCTTCCCAGAACAAGTGGAGGATATTAACAGCACAGGGGAAGTAAATCAGACATGGGAAGTATAGTGCATATGCACATGATTGTCAGGTATCCCAAAATTTTTGGCTATATAGTGTATTTGCATAATAAGATCATTGAAAGAAGGCAAAAGAAAGTAATTTTTTTTGGCATCATAGGGCATAACATTCTGAGCGGTGACAGGTGAAGTGAATAACACTGAAGATCTCATCATGGCACCTGTTAGTGGGTGGGATATATTAGGCAGCAAGTGAACATTTTGTCCTCAAAGTTGATGTGTTAGAAATAGGAAAAATGGACAAGCGTAAGGATTTGAGCGAGTTTGACGAAGGGCCAAATTGTGATGGCTAGACCACTGGATCAGAGCATCTCCAAAACTGCAGCTCTTGTGGGGTGTTCCCGGTCTGCAGTGGTCAGTATCTATCAAAATTGATCGAAGGAAGGAACAGTGATGAACCGGCGACAGGGTCATGGGCGGCCCAGGCTCAATGATGCACGTGGGGAGCGAAGGCTGGCCCGTGTGATCCGATCCAACAGACGAGCTACTGTTGCTCAAATTGCTGAAGAAGTTAATGCTGGTTCGGATAGAAAGGTGTCAGAATACACAGTGCATGACGGGTCAGGGCTGTTTTGGCAGCAAAAGGGGGACCAACATGATATTAGGCAGGTGTTCATAATGTTATGCCTGATCAGTGTAAATATCAATGACCCTTAAAGAAGTATTTGCAATAGCATCCTTCACTAATTTGTATATATAAGCAACATGCAACCACATAATCTTGGCTAAATTAAATGTTTGCATGAACTGCGAGTTAAATACCTGAGCATGTTTGCTCCACAGTGTTGAATCCAGACTGCAAAGTGTGATTAAGCCAGGCCAGCATCTCAGCATCACTATATTTGGCTTCTGAATGAAGTGTCACTCTCCTCACCATCTTTCCATAACCTGAGGGACATCCATACCATGTGCATGCAGATTAATATTGTAACAGACAAAGCATTGATGTGTTAACATGATTAGTGGGCTTCGTATTAGTTACTAAAAAAAAAAAAAAAAAAAGGAATAAATTGAACGTTTTAAATTAATAAAAAAAAATAAGCAAAAAGAAAATAGTGGAGATTTTAATCGACTGTAAATGTTTTTTGGGGGTTTTTTTTAATGCACGTAATCAAAAAAGTGTCAAAGTTGACCCTTGTGTGTGTATACATAGTGCTCTGAGGAGCACCTTTGTGTTGCGGCGTTGCGTTACATACTGTGTATCGTTGACTGCAGTCGTTAAAACTTGAAGGACTAGTGGTCTATTAACAGCTAAATAAATAACTCCATAACTTACCAAGCAGCTAAATTGTAGGTCACTTTTTAGTCTAAACATTTGGGGGCGTAAACATTTTGCTGGTCGAACCTTTTGTTTAAGTTGCACAAACAAAAGCAGGCAAAGAAACTAAATGTAACCAATTGTAATTATTCAAGGTATAAATTGGAACAACTCATTAGAACTAAGTATTAAACACCGTCGTGGGCTGATATGTGGCTCTATTTAGGCTAAAACCCCCCAAAAACAAACATCGTATATTTTCTAAAATGTCCTCCCAGTTAAGCTACCCTAGCTACTAGTTAGTGAAAGGTTATGCTAGCGTAACTGGACACACGTTTACAGAAAAAAAAATATCTACACTATCCCGCAAAATTATTTAGGCTGGTTGACCAGAACAACCCTCTGTTTTCTGACTGTATGTATTTAAACGGAATATACCAAGAAATAATAATAATAATAATAATAATAATTAAAAAAAAAAAAAGTTAAAGTGTTTCTTCTTAACTTACCAGCTCGCACCAGCACCTTGTTAATTGTTACGATTCAGCGTAGCTCCTCCCCCAATGCGCACGCACTTTCATTGGTCAATATTTCACGGCGAACGGAAAGGTCATCAAGTAACTCCGGGATAAAGGCAACGTCGAAATAATCATGTGCCCAAACAACTATATAAGACAAATAATAATAATAATAATAATAATAATAATAATGAAAAAAAAAAAAAACTAATTTTATTTATTGACATAATTGTTGCATCATACCTTCGCATGCAGACGTCATTTGTAACACTGTGTTTATGTTGGTTAGCTGACGCAATGGCTGAACAAACAAGCGTGTGCTTTTCTAATTTAATCTTTAAATGTTTAACGCTTATATATCTATTAAACCATTTTAACCAGTTTAAAAGAAACTAAAACCTACAGTATTTGTAAAAAACACACGGATTGGTTTGTCATCTAACCTCGAGTTTAACAAACCACCCCGTTTAACAATGTACAATTTAACTAGCCAACGCTAACTTTAAAACATTTTCTTTTCTTTGAGTTGAGGTTCAAGTCTAAAATACGAGTATATCGTCCATTTAAACCCGTTAACCTGGACGTTCATTGTGCGTAATTGTTCTTGTTCTATATACTACATGCTAGCTCAGGACCAGCCGTGCGCAAGGCGGTATTAAAAGGCCTTTTTTTTTGCACATGAATACATATTAACTAGGAGTTTACACACATATCTATCCCAATAAACAGATATACAGGAGCATCTCAATAAATTAGAATGTCGTGGAAAAGTTCATTTATTTCAGTAATTCAACTCAAATTGTGAAACTCGTGTATTAAATAAATTCAGTGCACACAGACTGAAGTAGTTTAAGTCTTTGGTTCTTTTAATTGTGATGATTTTGGCTCACATTTAACAAAAACCCACCAATTCACTCTCTCAACAAATTAGAATACTTCATAAGACCAATAAAAAAACATTTTTAGTGAATTGTTGGCCTTCTGGAAAGTATGTTCATTTACTGTACATGTACTCAATACTTGGTAGGGGCTCCTTTTGCTTTAATTACTGCCTCAACTGGGCGTGGCATGGAGGTGATCAGTTTGTGGCACTGCTGAGGTGGTATGGAAGCCCAGGTTTCTTTAACAGTGGCCTTCAGCTCATCTGCATTTTTGGGTCTCTTGTTTCTCATTTTCCTCTTGACAATACCCCATAGAAAATCTATGTTTTGGTCAACTTTTGGTGCTTTTGGCAGTGTGCCAGGTGCCAAATCCTGCTGGAAAATGAAATCAGCATCTTCAAAAAGCTGGTCAGCAGAAGGAAGCATGAAGTGCTCCAAAACATCTTGGTAAATGGGTGCAGTGACTTTGGTTTTCAAAAAAACAAATGGACCAACACCAGCAGATGACATTGCACCCCAAATCATCACAGACTGTGGAAACTTAACACTGGACTTCAAGCAACTTGGGCTAGGAGCTTCTCCACCCTTCCTCCAGACTCTAGGACCTTGGTTTCCAAATGAAATACAAAACTTGCGCTCATCTGAAAAGAGGACTTTGGACCACTGGGCTACAGTCCAGTTCTTCTTCTCCTTAGCCCAGGTAAGACGCCTCTGACATTGTCTGTGGTTCAGGAGTGGCTTAACAAGTGGAATACAACAACTGTAGGCAAATTCCTTGACACGTGTGTGTGTGGTGGCTCTTGATGCCTTGACCCCAGCCTCAGTCCATTCCTTGTGAAGTTCACTCAAATTCTTGAATGGATTTTGCTGGACAATCCTCATAAGGCTGCGGTTCTCTCGGTTGGTTGTGCATCTTTTTCTTCCACACTTTTTCCTTACAGCACTCTGTGAACAGCCAGCTTCTTTGGCAATGAATGTTTGTGGCTTACCCTCCTTGTGAAGGGTGCCAATGATTGTCTTCTGGACAACTGTCAGGTCAGCAGTCTTCCCCATGATTGTGTAGCCTAGTGAACCAAACTGAGAGACCATTTTGAAGGCTCAGGAAACCTTTGCAGGTGTTTTGAGTTGATTAGCTGATTGGCATGTCACCATATTCTAATTTGTTGAGATTTGGTGGGTTTTTGTTAAATGTGAGCCAAAATCATCACAATTAAAAGAACCAAAGACTTAAACTACTTCAGTCTGTGTGCATTGAATTTATTTAATACACGAGTTTCACAATTTGAGTTGAATTACTGAAATAAATGAAGTTTTCCACCACATTCTAATTTATTGAGATGCACCTGTACTTATGAAACAATCTTCTGTATGAAGTGCATACACCCATTTAAAGCTTTTGACCATAAGTATGGATGAAACTCTTGTATGTACACTGTCTGCTTTGTTTTTAGGAAAACCTGCACATACATGCAGTTATCAGTCATTGTCATGTGGGAGTAGCACAATCATTATCAGTCAGTCATGTGGGAGTAGCACAATGCATAAAATCATGCAGTTACAGGTCAAGAGCTTCAGTTGGTGTTCACATTTAAAATGTAATCTCAGTCACTGACAGTGGCGTGGTTGATCGTAGCAGACGGGCTCCCAAGATTTGATTTTCACAACAATTTGCACAGACGCACAATTAACTATAGAGTTTACACAGAGTGACGCAAAACACCCTGTTCATGAGAGAGATTAGAGGAGACTGGTTTGTGCTGACAGGAAGACTATAGCAACTCAAATAATCACTATTAACAGCCATGGTAAACAGAAAAGCATCTCAGAACACACAAAATATCAAACCATGAGTTGGTTAGGCTTTAACAGTCCACATCCGGTTCCACTCATGTCAGCCAAGAACAAGAATTTGTGGCTATCATGTGAACAGTCACTCACCCAAAGTGAACAGTTGACTAGAAAAAGTCCAGCTGAAATCTTCAACTGCTCAATTTTGGTGAGTCTGTACCCATGATAGACTCAAATTCTTGTTCTTAGCTGACATGAGTGGAACCGGATGTGGTCTCCTGCTGTAGTACCCTATCCACCTCAAGGTTCGATGTCTTAGTGGTGCAGACATATTTTAGTGGTGCCAAAACCCGGGGACTCGACAGGCCAGTAAAAGACCCAACAACCTGACCTGGGACCGCACACCTATCGGGTTACAGAGGCCGGCCACAATAAAAAGGTAAGCAGACACTTGTTTATTCAAAGTTTGTTTTATAATTGTATCTGTGGCTTGCAGGGGTCAGGAGTGGTCCCGGGGAGGGCATGGGTAGCTGACCTCAAGTCAAGAATCCAAAAGGGTGGTGAAGGGAAAGGAATTGGATGAGAATAAGCAATAATTGTGTTCCTACCTGTGGTCTGGGGGAGCATGTGTGTGAGTGTGTAATTGTGTGAAAGGAAGACTCGTGGATACCGCTATTTATAGTTATAAGGAGCATAAGCAGATGTGATGTGATACTCTGTTGGCAGCTCTTGTACATGTTGTGTATGACTGCACTCCTGCCACATGAAGGGCTGTTTAGCTTTGTTATATATGTTTATATGTGTATATATATTTTGTTTCTCACAACAAATTCTAGTCTACAGCAGAATCACATCAGGAGAACCTCAAAAACTATTATAAATACAGCACTAAAAACTTGTCAAAAACCTTACATTTAGGAAAACAAATAATCTAAATTGCCAGTGTTCGAATATATTCACATAGAGTCACTCATCACAGGCCTACATTCCATCCAAATTACTATCCTCTGTGAAAGATCCATGCCTAGTGACACTTTCACCACATGAACTTTTGTTTTTAATCTGCAATCGAATTATCTATCCAGATTATTTTGCTCTGAAGACCTCACATCTGACCATGTTGTGTATGTCTATCAAAGACACTCCAAAATCCATGTCCTATATATAGACTTTTTTTTTTCTACTTCCTGTAAAGTTATTTTACTCCATGTGTCCGTGTGTGTGTGTGTGTGTGTGTGTGTGTGTGTTTTTTTCATGGGAAAGCGTTGTCAGCCCATCCTTTTTACATTCTGTTCGGTTGGGTGAAAATGTAGCCCTTCTGCACTTGTATATATAAAGTAAAGGCCCGAAATTATTCATACCCCTGGCAAATTCTGACTTAAAGTTACTTTTATTCAACCAGCAAGTTTTTTCTTGATTAGAAATGACACAGGCGTCTCCCAGAAGATAATAAGACGATGTACAAGAGGCATCATTGTGGAAAAAATTATTACTCATCTTTTATTTACATTTGAACAAAAAGTGGCATGTCCAAAATTATTCATACCCTTCTCAATAATCAATAGAAAAGCCTTTATTGGCTATTACAGCAATCAAACGCTTCCTATAATTGCTGACCAGCTTTTTGCATGTCTCCACTGGTATTTTTGCCCATTCATCTTTAGCAATGAGCTCTTTCAGGTTGGAGGGTCTCCTTGCCATCACCCTGATCTTTAGCTCCCTCCACAGATTCTCAGTTGGATTTAAGTCAGGACTCTGGCTGGGTCACTGCAAAACATTAATGTTTTTGTCTGCTAACCATTTCTTCACCACTTTTGCTGTGTGTTTTGGGTCATTGTAGTGCTGAACTGTCCACTGGTGCCCAAGGCCAAGTTTCTCTGCAGACTGCCTGATGTTGTTGTTGAGAATTTTGATGTATTGCTCCTTTTTCATGGTGCCGTTTACTGTGATTAGGTTCCCTGGTCCACCGGCTGAAAAACACCCCCAAAACATTAGGTTCCCACCACAATGTTTGACAGTGGGGATGGTGTTCTTAGGGTTGAAGGCTTCTCCGTTTTTACGCCAAATGAAGGCTACATCATTGTGGCCAAACAATTCAATTTTTGTTTCATCTGACCATAAAACAGAAGACCAGAAGTCTTCGTCTTTGTCCAGATGAGCATTTGCAAAGGCCAAGCGTGTTTTTGTGTGCCTTATCTGGAGAAGTGGTGTCCTCATTGGTCTGCGTCCGTGGAACCCAGCGGTGTGCAGTGTCCGTTGGACTGTCTGCCTTGAGATGTTGCCACCAGCAGAGTCCAGATTCATCAGGATGGCCTTGGTGGTGATCCTTGAATTCTTTTTTACCTCTCTCACCATCCTCCTGGCCAGCACAGGTGTCACTTTTGGCTTCCGACCACGTCCTCTGAGATTTTTCACAGTGCGGAACGTCTATAGCCCTTTCCTGACTTGTGAACAGCCACAATGCGCAGCCACAGGTCCTCAGTGAGCTCCTTTGTCTTAGCCATGACTGTCCACAAACCAACAGCAGAGAGCTTCTGTTTTTCACCTGTTGAGTTGATTAAAACAGCTGTTCCCAATGAATCAGGGTAATTAGGATGCTTTAGAGCAGCTTGGACATTTGGAATGGTATAGAACTTTCCCATAGGCTGTGACAGTTTGAGAAGGGTATGAATAATTTTGGACATGCCACTTTTTGTTCAAATGTAAATAAAAGCTGAGAAATATTTTTTTTTCCACAATGATGCCTCTTGTACATCGTCTTATTATCTTTTGGGAGAAGCCTGTGTCATTTCCGGTCAAAAAAAACTTGCCGGTTGAATAAAAGTAACTTTAAGTCAGAATCTGCCAGGGGTATGAATAATTTCGGGCTTGACTGTAGATATGTAGATGGGATTCTGCCAAGATCACTCGCCAAATACAACGGTCAGTGAAAACACTCACATTTTTGTATAATACAGTAAAGGTCATAATCTTCTTTATTGGTGTCAATGCCACTAACAACGCTTTGTTACATATAGCTATGTATAAAAAAATAATAAAATAAAAAAAAAAGGTATACAAAAGCATACAAATGAGTACAAACATATAAAAATAAAGCCATGGAGTACTTATCAAAAATGCTCCAAAATGGACTTTGTATAAAATGTACTGTTAATATGTAAGTTTTCAGTGCTAATGTGTTGTTTTATTTTACCAAAAAGCAAGCAGATGACATTTAACATTTGAGCATCATATTTAAAGAACAACTACATAAAATGTTAGAACTTAAAAATGTAAAAAATATTAAAACACTACAATATAAAGTCTACACAATGTAAAAAGATAGGCAATACTTTGTTCTATTTTTTTTTTTTTTTTTTTTTTTTTTTTTTTTTACATAGACCTACATTATGGGCTATTAAATGTTTGTAATTCTCATTCTGTAATGCAAATATAAGTGACAGAAAACTTCGATCTTGCATGAGATAATACAACAAATATATTCCAGCATACTGTTTTCAAATGGTTATCATCATATTCAAGCTTTAGTTCTGAACAGTAGTCGTTCTGAAGCACATATATCTAGAGCTTATGCATTACTTTTTATTGTAAAGCTCAAGGCTCAAGGCTTTACTGTACTTCAAAAGGCACCATAAGATTCACCAATATCTGAAAATGATACTAAAAAAGAGTGTGTAAAGAAGGAGCTCAAAAAAAAAAAAAAATGCTGTTTTATAATAATAATTCAAAAAAAAAATCCTGTTTTAACAGAGAACCCAATTAAAAAAAACAGCAATAAAGAAACTCTGGTATATATATTGTTTTATAGTTCAAAGTCAGTCCTCATCTTTTAGGAAGGTGCTTTCAGAATATAATTCCAGTGAAGGTCAATGTGAAGACCCTAAAAACCCTATTTAGGATGTAAACATACAAAACAGTACTCTGTGTGTTATTTGGAATTACCATGTTTTTCTTTTTTTTTTTTTTTTTTTTTTTTTACAAAGCCTCTGGACGTGACGTGATCTTTTTATACTCGTGATATTACTTGAAAAGAGAAAAAAAAAAATCAGATAAGCTACTTATATAGGAATTGTACATTTGGCTTTGTTTTTGGCTATCTTTTAAAGATTTTTTTTTTTAATCCTCAAATGTATGGAAAGCTCTTATACTGCAAATATACGGTATATCATGTGGACTCACAGCTTAGCTTTGCACTGATGCACTCATTTCAAGTATTTCTTTGAGTAAAAAAAGACCTATAATACAAGGAATGCATGACAAATGCTTGCCCAAGGCTTACGCAATCCACAGTGACTACACAAACATCAATAAGAAGGACTAATTATTGTAAAAAAAAAAATAAAAATTGGGAATCATTTCCCTTTTTGGGAAAACTGCAAGGAATTATGTTGACTTGAAATTAAAACTCAAGACTCTGTGTATTTTGATCTTTGGCATGAAGAACTCGATTCTTTTTTGCCTGCATTGTTAAACAACTCGCTCTCTGAAAACAGCTGACATTTTGGAGAATAATCAGTGTAACAGTAAAAGTAAGGGAAATGAAATCTTACTAGATAAGTTTTGAATAAACTGGACAGCAAAAAAAAAAAAAAAAAGTATTTCGTCATCCAGATTTCGATGCCGCATACTGCACTGAATAAACCTGGGAATATCACATAAACAACTTTTCTCCAGAATGTCAGCTTTGTCTGTCAAGATGAGAGCTTTACCAGAACTTCTTTCCATCAAGGTAGAAAAGGCATCTTTAAGTGAAATCCCTGATAAGTGTATGGTCATCAATTAGTAAAACAGCCATACACGAGATTCGCTGGCTGGCTCACTGCACCGAATAAACCTATATATATATATATATATATATATATATATATATATATATATATATATATATATATATATATATATATATATATATATATATCACATAAACAACTTTCCTCAAGAATGTCAGGTTTATCTGTCAAGATGAGAGCTTTACCAGAACTTCTCTCCATCAAAGTAGAAAAGGCATCTTTAAGTGAAATCCCTGATAATCAAGTACTGAGAAATGTTATGAGTTTGAAAGTGTATGGTCATCAATTAGTAAAACAGCCTCTTAGTAAAACATCCTACCTTAAGTAGGCGCATAAAAACCATACACGAGATTCGCTAGCGTCACCAGCTGGACAAATAACTAAACCTCACAAGTTCCTCTGCGTCTTGTGAAGCCATTTGTGGCTCTGTTGCTGTAGTTATGAAGCCAGTGTGTAGAGTCAGTAGACCGGACACTTTTTAGGCTGTTATTCACAAGCAAAGTAGTCCTTCAGAGGGGCAAAGAGATGTCGGATGACTGGCACGCTCCATGAGCGACCCAGCAGTTTCTGTCTGGCACCACGTCCCATGTTGGACACGTCTGTGTAGTGGACAGGAAACCCGAAAATCCTAAAAGTGGGAAAAATAAAAAATAAAAAAAAGATCATTTAACTTACAATGTACAATGGTTATAAAAAGTCTACACACCCCTGTGAAAATGGCATGTTTTTGTGATGTAAAAAAAACCCTTTTTCTTAGTATAAAAAGAAGTGAAAAACAATCAGTTTGATAAAAAGATAAAATAAAAAGATTATAATAACATGGTTGTGCACACCCTTTTCATCTCATGGTTAAAAGTAACGATCATAAATCTGTCTTCGATGAAATAATTCAGATTAACACCAAATGTAAAGATTATATTTCATTTACGGCAGACGTCCTTATCCGGAGTGACTTACAATTTATCTAATTTTTTATACAACTGAGCAATTGAGGGTTAAGGGCCTTGCTCAGGGGTGCAGCAGTGGCAGATTGGTGGACCTGGGATTCAAACTCACAACCTTCTGATTAGTAGTCCAGCACGTTAACCACTAAGCTAAGTTTAGTAAAGATTAGTTGTTTCATTGTTGGATTTTCTTGGCTCTGACCGCTGAAGCCACGGTATGCAAAAAGCTTACAAGACATGCATGATATCTCACTTGGGAGTGTGAAAGAATTTCCAAAACTTTTATTTTTCCCATGGAACACGGTAAAGGCCAACATTAATAAACAGAGAAAATACACCACAGTGACATCACCAAGAACAGGACGTCCCTCCAAAATGTATAAAAGTACAAGACTAAAGCTTACCAAGGTCGGCAAGAGAGCTATGACGACACTAAAGGAGCTGCATGAATACCTGACCAGTACTGATTACTGTATGTGACTACAATTGCTCAAATTCTTTCTTTCTCACAAAACAAACCGTGTGGCCAAACAGAAGAAGAAGCCTTTATTATCACCACACATACATTACAGCACAGTGGAATTCTTTTCTTCACGTATCCCAGCTGAGCAAGTTGGGGTCAGAGCGCAGGGGCAGCTATGATACAGCGCCCCTGGAGCAGAGAGCTTTAAGGGCCTTGCTCAGTTGCCCAACACTGGAGCTTGGTGGTGCTGTGGCTTGAACCCTGATCAACAACCCAGAGCCTTAACCACTTGAACCACCACTGCCCCAAATAAGTTACGATCAGATTAGAACAATTCCATAATTCGATAGGCATGAGAAGACCAAATGAAGACCATACCCACAGTGCAGCATGGTGGTGGTAGCATCATGCTTTAGCTGGCTGCTTTTCTTCAGCCAGAACTAAGACTTTGTCAAAGCAAAAGGAACCACGGATATCTACAAATATCAGTCGATTTTAGTGCAGAAGCTTCAGGCGTCTGCTAGTCAGATGAAGATAAAACAGAATTTCATCTTTCAGAGTAACGACTCTTCAGTTTAGGAATATACGTACAGGTTACCGTGACATGTCCTGCCTGACTATGTGATATAAAGTTTCTTTAATCTAAAATGCTGCTCACCTCTCAAGCTCTGTGCACCACAGAATGTCCTCTTTGCCATTCATGATGACAGGGAAATGCTGGTCTTTACCCTGCTTGATGGAGTTGGAGCGGGTTGTGATGGTACGCACCTTTCCAAACTTGAGACACAAGGCGGTGAAGTGTTACTTCACAAATAGCGCTCAAAAGGCTACACTTCAAGCTACTCATTACTAAACTGGTAAATAATGCAGTAAGCAATCATAGAAGACACTGAGGGTCTTTTTGCAGGTGCTGGTTTTTTGTTTTTTTTTGACTATATCTTTACTATGTTCAGTATAACATTAGGAAACATGCTGAAAGGGCAAGGTTACCTTCGCAACGCGGCCATGCTCCAGACAGTCCTGTAGTTCTAACTTATCCATGCCAGAGGCACAGAGAGGCCTACAACAGAGGAGTTTCTTACAGTAAACTTTGCCACGTATATGCTCGGGACAAAATGACTCTGTAAACTGTAAAAATGAAACTGTAAAAATGACCTGTCTTTGTAAAGGAAAAAAAAAGGTTATTTTAGCCCTTGTCTATTTTGTCCAATCACTTGTTTGCCTTTAGCAGGATGTCCAGAAGTGTGAAAAGGCTTCGTGTGCCTATTTCAATAAATATTGTTCTACATCCTTTTGTTCCAGATTGCAGGGTTTTCTTTCTGTACTAGTGGAGTTTTTCCGTATGCTCATTCCCTAGCCAATTTTGGAGCTGAGTTAATGCAGAGTCATCAACTCATGACCATGACTCCATATTTACAGAGCCTTGTCATAACTGCAGCATAAAAGTGTAAGCGCAAAGCACACACCAATCAGGCATAACATTATGACCACCTGCCTAATATCGTGTTGGTCCCCCTTTTGCTGCCAAAACAGCCCTGACCCATTGAGGCATGGACTCCACTAGATCCCTGAAGGTGTGCTGTGGTATCTGGCACCATGATGTTAGCAGCAGATCCTTTAAGTCCTGTAAGATACAGGTCTTAAAGGATACTTTTGATAGATCCTGACCACTGCAGACTGGAAACACCCCACAAGAGCTGCAATTTTGGAGATGCTCTGATCCAGTGGTCTAGCCATCACAATTTGGCTTTTGTCAAACTCGCTCAAATCTTTACCCTTGTCCATTGGCCTGCTTCTAACACAGGACAAAATGGACACTTGCTGCCTAATATATCTCACTCACTAACAGGTGCCATGATGAGGAGATCATCAGTGTTATTTACGTCACCTTAGTGGTCATAATGTTATGCCTGATCGGTGTATCATACAGATGATGGTTTACTCTACTGGCAGTGACAGTTCTTTGGGTTTCATATTTTAGAGGGCCACAGTTGAGCAGCCAATTGTGCTTATCTTTAACTTTTTGGTCTCTAAAAAAGAGAGAACCACTTAATAAAGTGATGTGCAAAAATACATAAATGTCTGAATATACTGTGATAGAAAGCTGAATAATTACAGAGCTGACACAACCAGACAGCAGATCTGGCTTTTTACAGGAAGTCTATACACAGGAAATGACAAAGCAAGGTGGAAGTGGGTCTGTTTGCAAAAAGACAGACAGCTTACTGCCC
Organism: Hemibagrus guttatus; assembly: GCA_033459395.1. NCBI lineage: Eukaryota > Metazoa > Chordata > Actinopteri > Siluriformes > Bagridae > Hemibagrus > Hemibagrus guttatus. Next base: position 2,396,949 of record JAUCMX010000017.1, on the reverse strand, counting down.
AACGTGCCAGGATGCCAGGATGCATTGGAATATAATTGGAAAAATCTAGGGTTGTATATTTTCCTACCACTGCCACCACTATGAACAATATGCACCCAGTGCTACTGCCCCATCCTGGCTGAACACCACACCATGGGAACAACAGCAACTCAGCCACGAAGTGGTAGGCCACGTAAAATCAGCGCATGCTGAGGCGTACAGTGCGCAGAAGTCGCCAACTTTTTTGCAGAGACAATAGCTACAGACCTCCAGATTTCTTCTGGCCTTCAGATTAGCTCAAGAACAGTGCGTAGAGAGCTTCATGGAATGGGTTTTCATGGCCGAGCAGCTGCATCCAAGCCTTATATCACCAAGTGCAATGCAAAGTGTCAGATGCAGTGGTGTAAAGCACGCCGACACTGGACACTAGAGCAGTAGAGACGTGTTCTCTGGAGTGACCAATCACGCTTGAAGCTGTTATAGCTGCAAAGGGTGGGGCAACTCCATATTACATATGCATGAAAATGCAGACGTCCCAAAACTTTTGCCAATATAGTGTATTTTCAGGATGGTGTGAATCTATGGGCATAAACCACTAAACTCACACCATGAATTAGTTGTCTAGACGTCTGGGCCTACGTTAAAGTGTTTGTGGAGCAAAGGGGATAGACTCAATCAAGCAGGAGCCACACCTAATTCCACATGTTTAATCAGTTGATCTTGGCTTTCAGTAGACTCAGGTGTGGCTTCTGCTTGATTGGAATAAAAACCTGCACCAACACCTGCAACAACTTTGCGGAGATCTGATCTACAGTCTGGAGCTACAACTTGCCATAGAAACTAGTGGAAGATGCAGCTATAAAGTGTCCTTTGTTTAAGATCACTACAGCCAGACAAGCAAACAAACTGCAAGTGTACTTGGTCAGCACTCATTGTCTCAAATTGGGGGCCTCAAACATGTCCCTCTGTGGCTAAACCTAGCATGTAAGATAGTGATTCCGCAAAATATCGATAAAGGATCTTGAATAAGAGAATGTGTTCAGGCCTGCCCTGTTTCCAGCACATTGCCAACTGGAAGATCACAAGCTCTGTGGACTTAAGACAGGTTAGTCCATTCTGTAAAGGAAGCTATTGTGCAAGCATAGCATGCTGTCTTCCATTAAAAATACAATGCACCATGCTATGGTACCTCCAAGTTGGTCTCAACACCAAGTGATCTTGCTGCCTAATATATCCCACCCACTAACAGGTGCCATGATGAGGAGATCATCAGGCTTATTCAGTGCTCAGAATTTTATGCCGAATTTTATCGGTGTACATCATCATAAACTGGAAATATGTTTAACACACACATCCAGATGAATAAGGTGATTGTTGGACGCCGATCGAGGCTGAACTTCCTGCACTCACACTCACCGTTTGATGAAAAAGGTCTAGATAAATAAATTGTTTTCACGAAGGCATCCCTAATCTATGTAAAATGATGGAAATCAGAAAACGGTATCTTGTAGAAAGAACATCTACATCTTAAGAAGCCTTTAGCAGCCATTGTAGTTTAATTGCTTCATGTGAATAAACATGAGAAATAAAAAACAAAGAGAAATTAAAAAGAAATTCCAAATGTATATTACCTATTCATTCCTGGCAGGTTGCCCCAGAAATATCGTGCTCTGTGAGCGGCTGATACTTCAATAGCATCAATCATCACTGGATTACACTGGATTA
>JAUCMX010000017.1:2335245-2385245 GCA_033459395.1 Hemibagrus guttatus | reverse complement strand
CATATCCAGGTTAGCACTGCAGATCTGGGCTATACTGAGAACACCAGGCACATGGTGGGATACATGCTGAATGAGATGTCAGTCCATCACAGGCACACACACACACACACACACACACACACACACACACACACACAGACACACAGGAGGAAGAACCCAGGCAGCCACAAGGAGAACATGTGAAACTCAACACAGAGTGTAACCTGAGCTCAGGATTAAACAGGGGACACCTGAGATGAGCCAGCAATGTTATTCTCTGTACCGCCATGTCTACTATGTCGATGGATAAATTTGCAAAAAGGGAGTTTGTCCTCTGTGGCTTTTTTAAAATAAACAAAGCAACATGCTTATCAAATGTAGTTTATATTCAATTATTATATCATTTTAAAAAATGATTATTATTATTATTATTATTATTTAATGTGTAAATTGTTATTATTATTTTTATTAAATGTTAAAATGTTATTTAAAATGTTAAAAAAATATTTAGACATTTTTATTTGACATTTTTTATTCTTTTTAATATTTACTAAAATATACTTCATTACAATTTACTTAGATTTTCAGTGCAAAATTAAGCAAATTAAGTGCAACCTCCATTGTAACAGCCATGAAATAACAAACTCTTCCATTAAAGCATATATTTAGATGATTTTTTTTTTTATCTCCCCTAGTAATATTTCCCCTAATCAGAAAGTGAGCTTTTTCATGTAAGAGACTTCCTGACCCGTATTTATGTGGACGTCTCGGGTTTCTGCCCTGAAATCGGGTGTAGTACTGTGATCATGTGCACTAAACAAACACAAGAGCATGTAAGGTAAAGCGTAACTCAAGAGAAAGCCTGAAGACTTCGAATGTTTCGGAATCTCATATTTCAGCTATGAGTCATGTGTGTTAAGAGAACTAAATAAACACGTGGTGCTGTTGTTAGAGTTTCCTTCTTCACACTAATCATGAACTGCACAGCTGCCTGAGCATAGACGAAACTTCGGTGTGTGTGTGTACACGTGTTGGAAGTCACTGAACTCTACAACCTCCTAAAGAAAGATCTACAGATTAGCTAGAGGACTTTACCAGCTCTACGTTGTTGATGTAGGGATTATATATAAGGAACTGTACGTGGATTGACAGGTTGTGAGTAGTAGTTGATGACTAACAGTTTGGGTACTCATACTCACAGGAATTCTCTTTGGGTTTCAGGCCCTCCTTGCCCTTGGGGAGGAAGCCGCCGTGAGCCCAGTCCAGCATGGGCTTCACCTGGTCCTCCGGATTATCCAATTCGCACAGAGGAAACATCTTCTCAGCACGTATGCTAGCCATCTGCAAAAAATCAATGGTATAAAAGAGAAATTCCTACGTAAGCGGCATTTCAAAGCAGACGGAATGACACTCATCACAGACGTTGCTTGGAACACGCTAGCATGTTGTGTCTATGTGTGATGGTGGTGTCTAATACACTGGTTCAAAATCTCACATGGGTTGTAATGTGGTGAATGTGAAGGCTGTGTACAGTGATACATATCCAACTATTCAGTGAACCCTCGAACCTTATATCACGATAAGATAATAATGATAAGCCAAAACCAGAGCATACCATATAGCTAGTTATTATGAATATGAATACATAACATATACACTGATCAGCCATAACACTGTGAGCAGTGAGAGGTGAAGTGAATAAGACTGAGTATCTCCTCATCATGGCACCTGTTAGTGGGTGGGATATATTAGGCAGCAAGTGAACATTTTGTCCTCAAAGTTGATGTGTTAGAAGCAGGAAAAATGAACAAGCGTAAGGATTTGAACGAGTTTTACGAAGGGCCAAATTGTGATGGCTAGACCACTGGATCAGAACATCTCCAAAACTGCAGCTCTTGTGGGGTGTTCCCGGTCTGCAGTGGTCAGTATCTATCAAAAGTATCCTTTAAGTCCTGTAAGTATCCTTTAAGGACGATCCAAGGAAACAAATAAGTCCGATTCATGGAGGCTCCACCTCGCAACTTACAGGACTTAAAAGATCTGCTGCTAACATCTTGGTGCCACAGCACACCTTCAGGGATCTAGTGGAGTCCATGCCTCGAAGGGTCATGGCTGTTTTGGCAGCAAAAGGGGGACCAATACGATATTAGACAGGTGGTCATAATGTTATGCCTGATCGGTGTATTTTGGCAGAGGAATTTAAGGTGGACAACCAACAGGACAGGGAAGAATCTTTACTCTAATTGACCGTGAATCACAGTGTCTGTAAAATTAAGGATCTTGTGGATTTCATTTTGCGGATTTTTTTCTCAAGAACATCATTTTTATGCTAGGAAAATGAGAAAAAGTCTAATCTCCACCTAGGGATAGCTGATTTGACACTAGATAAAGGTTGAGCAATGTTTCTATTTATGGATTTCTTTTCTCAAGCAGGGCGTACATTTAGGAATTATCAGGATTAACATAGAAATATACTTAGCACTTAGATATTTTCTATCTAAATGAAGGAAGTGGATAGACAGGGCCACTAAAGGCACTATATGAAAGCACACAGGCTGAGATAAACTCTTATTAAACACCTGAGATTGTCTTTGAATATTGTAACATTAATCAAAGTTTACAGTTGACAAAATAGAGACAAATTATCCCCTAGTACATCACAGGAAAGGTGATCATCTGCAGAAAGAACAAGACATGCAGGGCTCTGGTTCTTAAACGTGCCTGGACTTGCTGACCTTTGTGTTGTTTTGGTAGAACATCTTATTCTCTAGAGGAAGGTAATTAGGGGAGCTGTCGGGGAATTCCACAAAGCTTTCAGATAACTGTTTACCCAGACTCTTATCTTTCGGATTTTTAAATGTACACAGACACACACACATATACATATACTCAGCTGGACAAACAGAATGCAGATGTCATAGTTGTCGCCTTCCTGAAATTACACAGTCTTTAATTTTCTACTACAGAAACCTGTGTCCCTCTAAAAGATCAGCAATGAATTCTGTCTTACCTCAAGGGCCTGGAATATGGCTCTGCGGTAGGAAGCCAGCTTGGTGTAAGAGGATTGATTAAAGAACTTAGAGAAGGCTGTGATGGAATCCAGTTTGTCGGCAGACACCTACAAGCAAAACACACACACACACACGCATATAGACCTCATAAACCTCTATAAATAAATCACTTGATGTCCTTCATAGGTAAGTGGACTTCTTCTAACATCTCCATTATGTCATTAAGTCGGACTCACCTCAGAAAACTTGCCATCACCAAACCACTGGAGCCAGCGCATGCCATGCGAGGCCTGTCTCTTCCCTGTAGCTCGCCAGGTCACCACCATACCAGGCCACCAGGAGAAACCCTTTATTTTGCCCCACACCAGCTCCCCGATTCCAAATCCCTTATTGTCCTACAAGGGACAGACGATTATGGACAAAAATGAGCCTTAAGGTACTTTTACTTATATGAGACTCATTAGTTATTTGAACAAGTTTGCACACAATATTAGTGACTCTGACATGGTAGTGTGTGTGCATGCATGTGTGTGTGTGTGGTACTGCTATGAGTCTTTCAGTTTGAACAGTGTTATTAAAAACACTCAAGCATCGTTGTGCAACGATAGTGCAACGAGAAAAAGGATCTAATAGCAGTTCTGTGTTTCGAACCTGAGCACAGAAAGGACAGTAATACAACATCTGCATGAAAAAAGATGACCTATCATCTCTAACCGTACACATACACCTACAAATGTAGACCGAAGTGCTGCGTACCTCTATACACATCAAATGGACGACATATTGTGCACAGCTTCCCTAACGAACTAGCAATTCAGTGTATGTATTCTAGACAAGAACATAAACGCAACATTATTTTTTAATCTCTGTTAGCGTAAGTTGTATAGAGAATAGTTCAGCCTGGTTAGCATGACAGACATAAAGACTGCATCGATGGGACTTGTCTGAGCATGACTTACATGATCAATTTAGTTACTGTGCACTCTTATTTCTTGTTAGTGTCATAGTGCTTTTCTGCACACACAGTTTACTGTCTATAGAAAATCTGTTAAAATCTTTTAAAATCTCTGTCTCACAATGGCATAATTCAAGAACTAACCTCTATAAAGATGTAGCTGATGGGTTTTGTAAAGTTGAACCCTGGGGCTAGACCGTGAGACAAAGACGACTGTCTGCGCTTTAAAAGAGAGCTATTCTATAAGCGAGTCTGTTGTTACTTTTAAAGGGCAGGTGGACAAACATAACTTGTGTAAAAGAAGAAAGAGGGACAAGACAAGACAAGAGGACATGTGCATGGCTGCACCGTGTCGGCATGTGGGTGTGCAAGTGTGTACATTGTATTCAGGCTGGCTGGCTGTGTCGTTAGTGGAGGTGGATGTAGCGCTGCTTTGAGCTGAGTCTTTAGAATCCTGCTCCATCAGCTCCAGCTGGGGGCCTTCAGGAAGACTAGGAACCTGCAGACACAAGAGGAGATGGGAGAGTTAGTTAGTTAAGGTGTTTCGCTAATGCTACAGTCTCTACTAGCAATATACACCGATCGGGCATAACATTATGAGCAGTGAGAGGTGAAGTGAATAAGACTGATGATCTCCTCATCATGGCACCTGTTAGTGGGTGGGATATATTAGGCAGCACGTGAAGATTTTGTCCTCAAAGTTGATGTGTTAGAAGCAGGAAAAATGGACAAGCGTAAGGATTTGAGCGAGTTTGATGAAGGGCCAAATTGTGATGGCTAGACCACTGGATCAGTGCATCTCCAAAACCGCAGCTCTTGTGGGGTGTTCCCGGTCTGCAGTGGTCAGTCAAAAGTATCCTTTACGTCCTGTAAGGGGCCGCACCTCACAACTTACAGGACTTAAAGGATCTGCTGCTAAAATCTTGGTGCCAGATACCGCAGCACACCTTTAGGGATCTAGTGGAGTCCATGCCTCGATGCGTCAGGGCTGATTTGGCAGCAAAAGGGGGACCAACACAATATTAGGCAGGTGGTCGTAATGTTATACTTGATCGGTGTATACGTTATGGGCCATAGTAAATCATTTCAACACATTCCCTGTATTGGGAATATCCTGACTTATAAAGAACACTTGGGGTTGTTAATACTACATTCATTAGTCAAATATGCTTGTAATTAAAGCTTAAATATAACCTTGCATTTAAGATGACGCATTACTAACACAGAAAACACAAAAGTGCCTCTACCTGTTTCTACCTGGTACCATATCGTGGAAAGAGTAATTATTTCTTAATACTTATTTACCAGGTTGGAATTTTGATAAATCTTTGTATATTAAACTATTGTAAATTCTAATCTATTGTATATTATGATTGTATGTTATTTAAAAAATTTAAAAAAAAATAAAATAAAATTCAACATCTGCTCATAGACCTCGAAGTTTCTAGTTTGTACCATAAAATTGTACCATAAAATATTAGGTAGGGATTAGGTTGACAAAGGTTGCAGTGTTCCTTTAAGATATCCATCATCCTCATAGCAGATAAGGGTCCATACTAACACGCCTGCAGACGAATGAAAAGGACCCCTCAGAACCCCCATGTGGGCAAATGGACTCGGAGCAGGAAAAACAAACATGAAAAGGGATGGGCTATAGATGAAAGCCAATAGATATGGGACGGAACTGGTAGAACGGAAATACGGATTAAAATTGGAGCATTTTTTATCATCTCAGTGACACTCGTGAGATATTCAGAGTCAAACAGAGGTTAGGCTTCAAACTGTGATCAACAAGCTGGCCTGATATTTCTCTACTCATATAAATACAAACTGCTTTAAATCAGAGCATGTGTACTTTGCGTGATCGAATGTGATTCACAAAATAGCTCGGGCCTGGGTTACGGCATAAACAGCACTATAAGCTGTACCACAAAGCCTCAGAAAAAGGGCTTTTGAAGAAGATGCCTATTCATTTTCCTTTCCGAGGAATTTGAGATGGCCGGGTGCTCTGTTGAGTGTGGTTCGTCATAACACTGCCTCGGCCAGTGCCAGCTCGCATGGGTATGGTAATATTTGCTTTTAAACTGCTATTGATGCTTTGAGGAAACAGGTGTTGAAACATGAGGTAAAAAAAAAAGGGTAGATCTTGCTCACTGGTCTTCTAGAAAGAAGATGCTTGAACATAGAAACAGGCAGATTGTATGAGAGCTAAGAGAGAAAAGACTGGCTCACAATGTGGGAGATACACTTATGTTGCCAAAAGTTTTGGAACGCCCCTTCAGATCAGTGAATTCAGGTGTTGTTTTTCAGGGGTTGGGCTCGGCCCCTTGGTTCCAGTGAAAGGAACTCTTAATGCTTCAGCATACCAAGACATTTTGGACAATTTTACAGTTTGGGGATGACACCTTCCTGTTCCAACATGACTGCACACCAGTGCACAAAGCAAGATCCATAAAGACATGGATGAGTGAGTTTGGTGTGGAGGAACTTGACTGGCCTGCACAAAGTCCTGACCTCAACCCCATAGAACACCTTTGGGATGAATTAGAGCGGAGACTGTGAGCCAGGCCTTCTAGTCCAACATCAGTGCCTGACCTCACAAATGCGCTTCTAGAGGAACGGTCAAAAATTCCCATAAACACACTCCTAAACCTTGTGGAAAGCCTTCCCAGAAGAGTAGAATTCTACAATGTTGTGGTATTAAGCATTGTTAATCATCATGTCAATGCTGGTGCATTTGTTGTATTAATTACAAGAAATAAAATGTTCAGTTATTCTTGTAAATAAATTCTTGGCTTTTTAGATATTTTAGATGTATTGTAACTAATAGCTGTTTGTATGACTCAATAAACGTTAGTTAATGCTTTCGACTGCTCCCTGTTCGGGGTCGCCACAGCGTACCAACTGGTCCGCACATCAACTTGGCAAATGTTTTACGCCGGATGCCCTTCCTGACGCAACTCTCCCATTTTTCCAGGCTTGGGACCGGCACTGCATCCAGTGGCTGGGGTTGAGGCATTGGCTGGGAATCGAACCCGGGCCTTCCGCATGATAGGCGAGAAACCGACCACTGAGCCACCAATGCCCCGTATGACTCAATAAATGTAAAGCAAACAATTTCAATACACCGATCAAGCATAACATTATGATATTGTGTTGCCTAATATTGTGTTGGTCCCCCTTTCTGCTGCCAGAACAGCCCTGATCCGTCGAAGCATGGACCCCACAAGATCCCTGAAGGTGTGCTGTGGTATCTGGCACCAAGATGTTAGCCTCCATTCAGCTTACAGGACTTACAAGATACTTTTGATAGATACTGACCACTGCAGACCGGGAACACCCCACAAGAGCTGCAGTTTTGGAGATGTTCTGATCCAGTGGTCTAGCCATCACAATCTGACCCCTGGTCAAACTCACTCAAATCCTTACGCTTGTCCATTTTTCCTGCTTCTAACACATCAACTTTGAGGACAAAATGTTCACTTGCTGCCTAATATATCCCACCCACTAACAGGTGCCATGATGAGGAGATCATCAGTCTTATTCACTTCACCTCTCACTGCTCACGATGTTATAGCTGATCGGTGTATATTGTTCTTCTTCTATATTGCTGGGTTTTTTGGACACTGCACTTAAAGTATACATGTAAGGCGTAGGAACTTATTTGTGTGACAAATTTTGCATTTGTGTGTGCGCTCACATTACCAGACTGCTGGGCTCTGGCTTGCCCCGGCCCCTCTCTCTGTTACGGGGTTTCATCTGAGCTGTTAGTCCAGCCTGGAAGATGGTCCTGGGACGAGGTTTCCGTTTGTGGATTGCAGAACCACAGTCTGAACCCAGATCAGATTTTTCCTGGAATGACAACAATTATTGCTACTATGCATTTTTTTTTTTTTTTTACTTGAAAACTCACATGCACACACATGTAATTTCTCAGTGCTGACTTATCTGATTAACTGCCTTTTTTTTTTTTTAAAGAGGAATAACTTCCTACCCATGACCAAATATCAGTGTGAACCTGTTAGGCTAGTCTACCTGTAGTGTCTAACGTGCACATACACACACATATGGGGTGGTGGGAAAGCAACATAAAAATATACACTCCATTGCATAAGAGCTAACGTCTGTTTGTGTAGTGAATTTTCTAAATTCCTTACAATGTTATGTTATATTTATTGTAACGCACCAATGTAAAAACTCCCAGAACACACACCACAAGTATTTACACAAATATATTTGGATTATAATTGTATGCGACTCCTGCGGAATGTATTAATGGAAAAATCGTGGATCTTCTTGGCGCGGAAATCTCAGAGCGGTGTGCTGAGAACTGACCTCACTACACGAGTCCCAGACACTCTCGTAATCTGTTTCGGAAGGCTTCCGAGATCTCTTCCTTCTCAGGCTGTTCGCACTCTCATCTTACACAGAGAGAGAGAGAGAGAGAGAGAGAGAGAGAGAGAAAGAGAGAGAGAGGGAGAGAGAGGGAGAGAATGTCAGAAAGTCTTAAAAATGCAAAGGCATATTCTAACATGTTATATTTGTAGTTGTTAGACTAATCTCTCTTGGTGGGGTTTGGGAACAGACAGACGAATACATGTCAGTATCATCAGAGGTATGCATGTGTGTGTATGTGTGCTATGCAATATGCATTTCTTTGTGCATACCTATGAAGGATTTGGTATCTGTCTATATTTACCTGCAGGTGATGCTGCACCCCCGTTCTGCTTAGGGCTAAACGGTGAAGGCGGTTCTGCCCCAGTTAAGGGGCTGTTCTCATTGGTCATCTCTAGTCCACTGTCATTCTCTGACAAACCCTCTACTGTGGACATGTCACCATTTACAGCAGCCTGATTAAAGAATTCAGAGAGAAAAACAGAGAGAGTTAAATTGGGTTAAAAATGACTCATTCTATGTGTTACCGGTCTCAAACAAGGAAGGATGAGAGCTAGTAACTGTAGGAAATGATGAGATACACACATATTAGAATCTGCAGTGTTCTGGCACTTCCTTTAATGGGTTTACCCATGTAGTGTAATGCGCCACCTACAGGCATCTTCCAAAAGACACTAAAACTCATGTAACATTAGGACACATTTTTAAAGTCTCTTAAAGGATAAATCTGATGGAAGAGAGGGAGAAAAAAACAATAATCTTGTGGTACGCAGTATTCCTCAAAACTTTTATATTTCACATATCAAATTTCCAGATTATCACATAAAACCCAAATATATTACATTTCTGTGTATAAATTCCTGTAAATATTCTTATATTGCCAATAAGTGTGATAATATTGATTATTGATAATAATCGACGATGCTATGGTTTACTATAGTATCTATGCAAATATTCCTACGGTCTTAAACATATACTAAGGACATTACAAAGCTAACCATTATTATATTCGATGTTTTTGCATTATTGTAGGTTACAGGGAAACCATCATATTTCTTCATTAGAGAGTCGTCTTTAGACATAATGTCAAGATATAAAGCCCTGTGCATATTACCTGAAGTGTTATAGTATGGGCTTTATGCAGTTATTTAATCACTGACTGCAACTGTTACTCAATTTCACCTTACCGTATGCCACCGGCATCGAAACCAAACATTCCAGTTCTGTCCACCAAGTTTGTCAAGTTCTCATTAACTTTTATTTAGTGCTTTAAGACATATACACTGGATTTTTATTTTTTTTTAAATGTTGTATATCCTAAATGCTTTTGTGTGGAACATAAACAGAGTGAGACTATATTAAAATGTCCAAGCTAACAATATTGTGTGTCTTCAGTATACTAGCATATAGTCGCCTCCGAAACTATTGGAACAGCAATTCCATTTACTTATTTGTTGTGTATATATAAATTTTTGTGCAGTAGACTGAAGACATTTGGGTTTAAGATCAAAAGATAAATATGAGAAGAGAGTTTAGAATGGTGGCTTTTATTTCCTGGTATTTATATGTTGATATGTTAAATGGCATAGTAAATAGTGCATTTTGGTATCTTTTCAGGTGAGTTCCAAAACTATTGGAACATGCGCTTGAGAGGTGTTTCTCGTTACCCAGATGTGCCCCGTTGTTAGATTGGCTCCGAACATCTACTTGGTTTCAGCCTTCAGTTTCGTCCGAGAAGACTTTGTTAAAAAAGGATGAACCAACATTAAGATCAGAGAGCTGTCTACTGGGAGAATAGCAAGCCATTTTAAAGCTGGAACAAGAGGAAAAATCACCCAAAGCCAATGCATAAAAACTGGGAATAATTAATCTAGAATGTCCTGAAAAAGAAAGAAACCACTGGTGTACTGAGCAACAGGCACCGAACAGGCTGGCCAAGAAAAACAACAGCAGCTGGTGACAGAAACATTGTTATAGATATGAGGTAAAAAGCACAAATCTTGCAGTCTGTGACATCACCAACAACCTCCACAAGGTAGGGGAGAAGGTACCACAACCCATCAATCGAAGAGCATCAATGTAGAGGCCATAATAAAATATGTAAACCAATTATTAGCAGTATTATGGACAGAATTCACAAAGAATCTGGAAACGATCTGGAAAAATGATGAATTGATACCAAAGTCATAGAAAGGTCAAAGTGTGGAGAAAAACCGGATTGGGATTTCATGATCCAAAACATACAAGCTCATCAGTCAGGCATGGTGGAGGTAGTGTCGTGCCTTGGGCTTGCATGGCTGCTTCTGGAACAGGTTCACTAAGCTTTATTGATGGTGTAACTCATGACGGTAGCATTCAGAAGTCTATAAAAAACATTCGGTCTGCCAAGTTACAGAGAAGTACATCCGAAATAATTGGGGGCGGACTTCATCGTGCAGCAAGACAATGAACCAAAACCTCATCAGGACTTCATTAGGAGGAAAAAGTGGAAGGTTTTAGACTGACCAAGTCAATTACCAGACCCAGTTGAGCAGCATTTCACCTCTGTATAAATCTCCAAAACAAATAAAACATGAAAAAGAAACGAAAGCAGCACAACTGAATAAACCAACAGTTTGGTGATGACAATCAGCTGAATGTAGGCTTGATGAAGTGACTGCAAGCTAGGGATATGCAACCAAATATAAAGTATTATTTATATTAAATCGCTTCAAGTCTTATCTGTTTCTATACATTTTATTGCCTGAAAATTGGATGGTCTGATACAAAAATTGTATGTTTTCTATTTATATCTAGATACCGGAGAATAAAAACTAAACTCGTATCATTTTAAGAAATTTTGATCTCAAACCTGAATGTTTTTGGTGTATAGTACAAGCAAATGGATTGGCCTTGCTGCTCCAATAGTTTCGTAGTTGACTGTAATTGTCTACTATCACATGCCTAAAGTAAACATATCATTTAAGCAACAGATTCATTGTGCATTAGCATTTTTTCAACTTCAGGAATAGCTTTATCCAGGTAATGGTCTACCCTGGGAGCACTGGGCGAGACGGGAGTACATCCTGGATGAGATGCCACCCCATCACATGGCACCCATTCACACCTAAGTGGAATTGAACAGAACTAATCCACATAAATGCATGCTTCAGGGAGGTGGAAGGAAACAGGAAAATCCAGAGGAAACCCACATGGACCAGAGGAGAACGTGAAACTGTACAGACCATATCAAGAGTTTAGGATAAAACCAGTGGGACACTACCCACCTCCCACCCAGATCTCTTGGTGTAAGTGGAGTAGTATCTTGGGTTGTTTATACTTTCATTTCATATTCATGGATAATCTCCTCCAGATATAATCCTGATACTCAGGAAGCATAAACTCACCAAGAGTGAGCAGGGTGTTATCAATTATACCACCTTATTCCCAAAGCAACTAAATCCAAAAAACAACACTGAAAGTTGTTTAAAGGTACTGAACTGATTTACATATTAACATATAATTACATATAATTAAAATAACAGCTATGTTTTAGGGCGTGTGTGATCTTGCAACACTGCACAGGCATCATTCAAACCAGATAAAAAGTTAGGACAGGTCTGAACATCAACACTGCCTCCTTGTACTCAGTGATAAGTCACACTCAGGGCCACATCGCGTTTTCAGACTACAGCAGCTGCCTCTAGATGAACTGAAATGGACAGACCTGGCAACCAGGAAACCAGGTTCGACTAGCCTGCTGCAATGGAAGAATGGGGAGTAGGTATGCATGTGCAAACATAGCAGTGACCTTCAGGAGTGCAGATGGTCAGAACATAAATTCAGAGTTTCATTTGCCAGAGGTAGAAGGAAATTCTCTTGGTACAGATGTCAAATGTAACTGATAAAGTTTTCTTATTGATTTTTCAAAGCTGTCAGTCAGAAAAATGTAATTAGTTCCACACTTAAAGCACAGACTAGTCAACTAGAGTTTGCTTGTTATTTTCTGCCTTACTCTTCGGGAGGAATTTCTGCCGATGTTTAACTGCATTTGCATGGATTATGCTGATGACACCCAACTTATCTTCTCCTTCCCTCCCTCAGATACCACGGCTTCTGCTCAGATTTCGGCGTGTCTGGCGGACATGACGGCTCATCAGCTGAAACTCAATCCCAGCAATACTTGAACTGCTGGTCATCCCAGGTGATTCATCCCCAGTCCAGGATCTCGCGATATCTCTGAACAACTCCCTGATCTCTCCTTCGGCCACTGCTCGCAACCTTGGGGTAATCATGGGCAATCAGCTGTCCTCTGTACAACATCAGAAGGATTCGGACATTTTTATCCACACACAGGCTGCTCAGGGGCTTGTTCAGTCTCTGGTCATTTCGAGACTGGACTACTGCAACTCTCTGAAGGCAGGTCTATCTCTGAACGCAATTCATCCTCTGCAAATGATCCAAAATGCAGCGTCACGACTTGTTTTCAACCTGAATGAGTTCTCCCACACCACCCCACTGCCGCGTTCCCTCTACTGGTTTCCGGTAGCTGAATCAGATTCGAAACACTGATGCTTGCCTACAAAGCCAAGATTGGACCAGCTCCCTCTGACCTCAAAGCTCTTATTACTCCTCACACTGCACCTCGCTCCCTCAGATCCACTAGCACTGCTCGACTGGTCCACCATCTCTCAGGGTAAGAGGTAGGTCTACATCTAGACTCTTCTCTGTTCTGGCACCGAGCTGGTGGAATATATTTTTTTACATTATGTATCAAGTCAACAAATAAAATCCAATCATTTAAATCTGTTTACTAGTTCATATTTATGAACAATTTATATATTCTATTTGTCAATTAGAAAGTGTTTTTTCAGACAGTGACAGTGTATACTGTGCTATGACGGAGTCTGTTTAAAAGGACGTGCTGCTGGATCCCTTCAACAGACATACCAGATCCCGCAAATGGTATACTTCCATCAACGCTGTCCTGATCAATCTGCTTCTCATCCAAGCGGCCGTGCCAACTGTCTCACAAGTCTCACACCCTTTTTGGCAACACCTCGCAGTATGCAACTTCCTTGGCCTGTTTATCACCAGTTCAAGCCACACTCGCCAGGTTTATCAGTGGATTTTAGATTCACACTTACACATAGGTGATTTCCCACACATAGGTGATACACTGTGTCTGGGGAACGCTGACAAGCTGCAAAGTACACCAATAGTGCATAACATAACATTCTGACATTGTGAGCAGTGAGAGGTGAAGTGAATAAGACTGATGATCTCCTCATCATGGCACCTGTTAGTGGGTGGGATATATTAGGCAGCAAGTGAACATTTTGTCCTCAAAGTTGATGTGTTAGAAGCAGGAAAAATGGCCAAGTGTAAGGATTTGAGCGAGTTCGAATAATAAAGCGCTCATAATTGTAATGTAACTTGACATCAAATATTTGTTGACGATGACACGACACAATACTTTTTCTTGCATCAGACTGTTAAAAATAAATGAGAACTTGCTCTCGTTTATTAGCTGGAGCTAATATTGAACAAATGAAGCAGATGTCTTCAATCAGCAGATTTTACTCCTCCTTATGAGCCATGTTTCCTGCTCTTCTATGTATATATTAAACATTTCACCTATCTAGTCTATATCATGGTTAGAGGGCCTGTATGACTTCAGTTCTGTGGTCAGTGGGCTAGATAAAAAGCTAATTAAAACCACGAGATCGACCTTTTGATGAATTCTGGATCAGTCACAGCCAGGAATTGTATGCATTTGGTCTGTTAGGTGTGTGCTTGCAGCATAATCATCTTAATGAACTAACTTTGTGTGTGTGTCTGTGTGTGTGTGTGTGTGTGAGTGGTTAACGGTTAAACTGAGCACGGGTTAGTGGTAGCATGGGTTAGGGGGGTAGCTTGAGCCAGACTACAAATGGCAGTAAAGTGTTTAAGTTCATAGTGACATTTATAACATGAATAATAACTATAATAATGACTGGTGACAAAAAAAACACACATTTTCAATGTAAAGTAACTTCTTTGCATTTAAATTTCCACGCTGATTCTGAAAATACTGATAAAATAACAATTACACATTAACTTTTTTAAACTTTAGGCCATGACTCATTTACTACGGTGGGAAAGGAAACGTACGCAGTGCTCACTGAACTGAAGTGCTCTCACTTCTTGCTCTTCATGCTCGCTTCACTGCTCCATCCTTGCGGATATCTTTGTGTTCGTGCGATTCCTGTCACTGACCACACTCACTGTTACTCACATGGTTTCCACACACCCAGTTAAAGATACTGATGAAATGCCACAGCTTGTGGCACAAATGTGTAGTTGTTTTTCATGTCTTCACAACTAGGCGGTGAATGCATTAGGATTTACTAGCTGTCTGTGTGTCCGATTGTCCGCGTGTCCATCCGAGCGAGATTCTTAGCACGATGTCTCAAAAACCGATTGGCTGAATGGATTGAGATGGAATTATGATGGGATTGATCCAGGAAGGGTCACAGTCCCAGCAAAGTTAAATATCTGAAACAGTTTGTCAATACATTTCTAAACTTTTTTAATACACTATATTGCCTAAAATATTGGGACGTCTGCCTTTACATGCACATGAATGTAATATGGAGTTGTCCCGCCCTTTGCAGCTAGAACAGCTTCAACTCTTCTGGGAAGGCTTTCCACAAGGTTTAGGAGTGTGTTTATGGGAATTCTTGACCGTTCCTCTAGAAGCATATTTGTGAGGTCAGGCACTGATGTTGGACGAGAAGGTCTGGCTCACAGTCTCCGCTCTAATTCATCCCAAAGGTGTTCTATGGGGTTGAGGTCAGGACCAGTCAAGTTCCTCCACACCAAACTCGCTCATCCATGTCTTTATGGACCTTGCTTTGGTCACTGGTGTGCAGTCATGTTGGAACAGGAAGGGGTCATCCCCAAACTGTTCCCACAAAGTTGGGAGCATGAAATTGTCCAAAATGTCTTGGTATGCTGAAGCACTAAGAGTTCCTTTCACTGGAACTAAGGGGCCGAGCCCAACCCCTGAAAAACAACACCTGAATTCAATGATTTGGAGGGGTGTCCCAAAACTTTTGGCAATATAGTGTATATTAATGAGTGTATAGGTGTATGGGCTGTGTAGTTTAGAATCTTTTCTTTTGGGTGATCAGTGACACACTGGCATCGTATAAAACAAGTCATTAGAAGAGAAAAATTTCGGGCTGTTACTTAGGTGTGTGTGTAAATTCCTGAATATCTGACAGTGTTGACCTTCTGGGGTCATTTGGCTGGTCCCCATACTCGACATTTTTAAACAAAAAGCTCCTCAGCTGCTGTTGCATTTCAGTAATCCTCTGCAGGAATGACAGACATCGCTCACACCACACCTGAGAAGCATCACAGGTTCACACATCCTGCCAACGTCCATACACGTACACACACGCTCTGTTAGTGAACATTTTCACACTTAACTCCGCTAAGACAGACTGTTTACAGAAAGAAAGAAAGAAAGAAAGAAAGAAAGAAAGAAAGAAAGAAAGAAAGAAAAAAGGAAGGACATACAGAAGGAAAGAAAAAAAGGAAATACTTTCTTTCTTTCTTTCTTTCTTTCTTTCTTTCTGTATTTCCTTTCTTTCCTTCCTTCTTTCTTTCTTTCTTTCTTTCTTTCTTTCTTTCTTTCTTTCTTTCTTTCTTTCTTTCTTTCTTTCCTTTCCTTCCTTCCTTCTTTCTTTCCTTTCCTTCCTTCCTTCCTTTCTTTCTTTCTTTCTTTCTTCCTTTCTTTCTTTCTTTCTTTCTTTCTTTCTTTCTTTCTTTTCTTTCTTTCTTTCCTTCCTTCCTTCTTTCTTCCTTCCTTTCCTTCTGTATTTCCTTTCTTTCTTTTCTTTCTTTCTTTCTTTCTTTCTTTCTTTCTTTCTTTCTTTCTTTCTTTCTTTCTTTCTTCTCTTCCTTTCCTTCCTTCTTTCTTTCTTTCTTTCTTTCTTTCTTTCTTTCTTTCTTTCTTTCCTTTCTTTCTCTCTTTCTTTTCCTTCCTTCTTTCCTTCCTTCCTTCTTCTTTCTTTCTTTCTTTCTTTCTTTCTTTCTTTCTTTCTTTCTTTCTTTCTTTCTTTCTTTCTTTCTTTCTTTCTGTATTTCCTTTCTTTCTTTCTCTCTTTCTTTCTTTTCTTTCCCTCTTTCCTTCCTTCCTTCCTTCCTTCTTTCTTTCTTTCTTTCTTTCTTTCTTTCTTTCTTTCTTTCTTCTTTCTTTCTTTCTTTCTTTCTTCTCTTTCTTTCTTTCTGTATTTCTTTCTTTCTTTCTCTCTTTCTTCTTTCTTCTCTCTTTCTTTCCTTCCTTCTCTTCCTTCCTTCTTCCTTCCTTCCTTCTTTCCTTCTTCTTTCTTTCTTTCTTTCTTTCTTTCTTTCTTTCCTTCTTCCTTCCTTCCTTCCTTCCTTCTTTCTTTCTTTCTTTCCTTTCTTTCTTTCTCTCTTTCTTTCTTCCTTCCTTTCTTTTTTCTATCTTCCCTTCTTCTTTCTTTCTTTCCTTTCTTTCTTTCTTTCTTTCCTTCTCTTTCTTTCTTTCTTTCTCTCTCTCTCTCTTTCTTTCTTCTGTATTTCCTTTCTTTCTTTTCTTTCTTTCTTTCTTTCTTTCTTTCTTTCTTTCTTTCTTCTTTCCTTCCTTTCCTTCCTTCTTTCTTTCTTTCTTTCTTTCTTTCTTTCTTTCTTTCTTTCTTTCTTTCTTTCTTTCTTCTTTCCTTTCTTTCTCTCTTTCTTTTCTTCCTTCTTTCCTTCCTTCCTTCTTCTTTCTTTCTTTCTTTCTTTCTTTCTTTCTTTCTTTCTTTTCTTTCTTTCTTTCTTTCTGTATTTCCTTTCTTTCTTTCTTCTTTCTTTCTTTTCTTTCCCTCTTTCCTTCTTCCTTTCTTTCTTTCTTTCTTTCTTTCTTTCTTTCTTTCTTTCTTTCTTTCTTTCTTTCTTTCTTTCTGTATTTCCTTTCTTTCTTTCTCTCTTTCTTTCTTTTCTTTCTCTCTTTCTTTTCCTTCCTTCTTTCCTTCCTTCCTTCCTTCCTTCCTTCTTCTTCTTCTTTCTTTCTTTCTTTCTTTCTTTCTTTCTTTCTTTCCTTCTTCCTTCCTTCCTTCCTTCCTTCCTTCTTTCTTCTTTCTTTCCTTTCTTTCTTTCTCTCTTTCTTTCTTCCTTCCTTTCTTTTTTCTATCTTCCCTTCTTCTTTCTTTCTTTCCTTCCTTTCTCTTTCTTTCTTTCTTTCTTTCTTTCTTTCTTTCCTTTCTCTTTCTTTCTTTCTTTCTCTCTCTCTCTCTTTCTTTCTTTCTGTATTTCTTTCTTTCTTCTTTCTTCTTTCTTTCCTTCTTTCATTCATCCTTTCGTCATTGATTATTGACTATCTCAAAGGTTACACCTGACTTCCTGCTCATGCAGAGCTGATGTGGTGTAAAATGTACAGTTTAAAACAGTGACCGATATTCCACACCACACACACACAAACACACACCAGACAGAGAGGCAGACAAGGAGCAAGCACCAGATGGACAGGGAATGTGTTGGGATGTGTTAGTCAGACAGGAAGGCAGAGAGAGGGTACAGTTGGACATTTCCCATTAGAGCAATTAATGGAAAAAGAGACTTAAAAAAAGAAAGCCCCTCCCCTTCTTACTCTACTCCCACTGCTCTCCCTTACGCTACATGAAAGGTCTGCTGTGTGGGTAAATGCCCCCTCTCTCCCCAGTATGCACCCGTTAACCCTGTAACCACACACACACACACACACACAGCAACCAAGAACACTCCCTAAATCCACATGCCACTGGATCTAGTCTTCTGCACACACAATTCAGTCAGAGGGATGACTCCCTGTGCCATGAGGGCAGACTGGGTTCCTAAAACTAGAACTCCAAGGCAGTAATCGAGAGAGAACGTTCAAAATACTATCAAACTAAAAACATTACAGAACATCCTTCTCATACTGCAGAAATAGAGGAGACTGAGAAATGATCAGAAAGATTTACTCATGTTCTTGTTTTATACAAATGTATTTGTTAAAAAGTTTATCATGAAACCAAGACAAAGCAAAACTACGTGGTATTGTTGCTCTGCATCACGTTCACTTGACTGTGAAATCATATGATGAAGAAAAGTAATGTGTCAAGGCACAATAGAAAACCCTACACGCTACTGTCGCAAATTCAGACCCCATGATGCCGTCCCGTGTCTATGGTTACAGCCCCTGTGGCTGGGCTGTGCTCTCAGGGTGGGAGGGGTGGTGTACACTCTCTCCGCTTTCTGCAAAGTTCTGTTGTAGAACTTTCCTCCGAGCGTGTTATGATATGTTTCGTATATACAAAGACTCGCATCATCAAAGTGAACAATCATTCATGGCGATTTCCTTTGACATGAGCCGGAGCAACCATTGGCGCCTACGTGTAGGCATTTCCAGCGAGCTTAACTTCAGAGCAACTCGGTGCAGCGACTACCAGTGGGAGTGAAGACATGTCTGGAAGTGAATTAGTAGATGAGCAACAGAGAGTGACCAACCTAGCATGAGCTAGGTTAAGGTTTCTCATTAAATACGGGAACTGGAATGCTAGGGAAGGTGGGATGAATTTGAAGGTGGAGTTAACAAGCACACAGCCATTTATCTCTCCATTATAGAGTAATACATTAGATAGGGATCATTTGGATAGGACATATAAACAACTACAAAAACACATTAGTTGCAAGGGTATGATGAGGAGATCCTCAATAAGACTGATGATCTCCTCAGCATGGCATCTGTTAGTGGGTGGGATATATTAGGCAGCAAGTGAATATTTTGTCCTCAAAGCAAGAAAAATGGGCAAGCGTAAAGGTTTGAGCGAGTTTCACGAAGGGCCAAATTGTGATGGCTAGACCACTGGATTAGAGCATCTCCAAAACTGCAGCTCTTGTGGGGTGTTCCCGGTCTGCAGTGGTCAGTATCTATCAAAAATGGTCCAAGGAAGGAACAGTGGTGAATCAGCGACAGGGTAATGGGCGGCCGAGGCTCAGTGATGCCCGTGGGGAGCGAAGGCTGGCCTGTGTGGTCCGATCCAACAGACGAGCTACTGTTGCTCAAATTGCTGAAGGCGTTCTAATAGAAAGGTGTCAGAATACACAGTGCATGACAGGACAGGGCTGTTTTGGCAGCACCACCACAATATTAGGCATAATTAGGTCATAATGTTATGCCTGATCAGTAAACCCTTAAAGTCACTTAAGACTTGTAAGCTATCTTAAATATATATTATTCAGTAACTTAGCATAGTTAATAACTTAGCAGAATTAGTCATTTAGCATCTTTCTACACTGACCAAACCAAATAATGACCAAATAATGTTTATGAAAGGTGCCAATAATTTTGCCTTTTACTATATTTATCTAGTCTGAAATATTATTTATGGGTTTCAACTTCTATACAAAGAATTACAGCTCAAATGTGTTTCAAATGAATTAGCTAACAAGGCATGAAACCAGCACACCACATCTTTGCGTACTGCTGATTAAACTCCGTCACAGGGCATCAATACACACATGACGGAAAGGACTATGTGCCCTCTTCCACATGCATGTACTCACAGCGTCTGTGACCGGCTAGTGTCAGTGTTATTGATAGGATTCTGCCATTTCTCCCACCGTATAGTGCATTCGGAGAGAATTCTGCTTGCTCGGCTCCTGGCTATAGTTATAGTCAGGATTCAAACTGTCCTCACGCTAAAGAGAATCTTTTGCTTCGGTGTCTAGCCTTTTTCTAGTGTTTTGAGAAATTGATAATGTACTCAAAGATTTTTGGACCCAAAAATATCATCGAATCATTCGTTCATTCCAAGTGTGTCTGTTGCCCATAGCTACACTCAAATGGGCATGCATGGCTGGACCACTCACTGACCTGAATGTAATGAGCATTCATTAATATTGCCGACACAGCACAAAGAGCCAAGCTTCCCTTCAATGCACAGAAGGAAGTCTACACTCCTAATACTAAGCATAAACGAACAACCTTGAAGGCCACATAGATTTGCATTTGGGAAATGTTTATCCCCAAATCCTGCTAACATCTCTTCTCTACAGTAATATGATAAATTCATGCACATGTGTATTTGGGTTAATTCAATAGTCTGATTTCTACGATGGCTGAGAAGTGAAAAACACAATAACAAATCCAAAAACACAAGGAGAATTCAGACAGAGCGGAAAAGGTAGGTATAGTTTGCAGAGGTATTCTTCCCTCTGATTGGACGAGACATCTGTCACTCAGGATATACAGGAAGTAGGAAATTGTGTATCTAACTTTATTTCTTGTACATGTGTGGAGTTCTTCACTTTAAACCCCCCCGATAGTGCAACTTTAAATCTACTTTGAGGAAGGACGTTCATACGGCGTGATTTTGGATATACTGATAGCGTATCATGGCGTAAAGATTAGTTTGCGATCTCTAAAAACACACCAGAAGAACGCAGGAATGTTTGGAAGACCAAACTATTCCAGAGTAAAGGATGTGAGGAGCGCTATAAGAGCAGAGCTGCGTTCATACACACACCAATCCACTTTCTACTGCTGCAGCCTGCTGGACTTCCTGTATATCCTGAGTGACAGATGTCTCGTCCAATCAGAGGGAAGAATTCCATTCGCAAAAACTATACCTACCTTTTCCGCTTTGTCTGAATCGTCCTTGTGTTTTTGGATTTGTTATTGTGTTCTGCACTTCTCGGTCACCGTAGATTTTCAGTCAGTATAAACAAATTTATTACTTTTTGCCCCATGCCTGATATAGGACACTTTTGGCTTTCAGTGCGAGACATTTTACCTCTGTTTGAATAACTTTACACACAATTTTAGTGATTGAATGGTGGTTCGAATTTTAGATGCTTATAGATAATCACTTGGGGCGTCTCAGAGAGCAGAAGTGGGTTTAATAATCACCATTTACTTTAAAGATATAAATATTTGTGTGGGGAAAAAAAAAATTTTTTTTTTGGTTTCCTAGAACTAATTTATGAAAAATTGAATCCCTAGTTATGCTAGGTAAAAAGAGAAAAATCTACAAATTCCTCGGTAACTAAAAACACGTCTGGTTCAGCTTCTTAGAGCTAGCATGCACCGCTGATCAGATGCTAAACTAGTTGAGTGGGATTAGATAGCGTAGCATGTGGCCCAGAATGCAATCGTTAACACTGGGCTAGTTACAATGTACCAGAATGCAAGGATTATAATGAAACATTACTTTAAAAGACAACAAAAACAACTGCTTTATGAATTCTTTCATCGTGTGCACACCTCTCTACTTCACACACAGTGATATCAAAGTGTTAAAGGTTCCACTAAAGCAAAAGAAAACAGTCAGCTACTCAACATACTCGTACACACTATACATATACAGCCATAAATATATTGTGCCCAATGATCAGCGCTACAAGGAGGACAATATGCGAGGGTTTAAACCAAAGAACACTATCCCTGCTGCGAAGCACGGGGGTGGTAGCACCATGTTGTTGCCGCTGTGGTGGGGTGTTGGGGCTACTTTTGGATTCCTGTTCAGTACTGAAAAATAAACTTTTGACCTGCTGAACATCTTTGATATTGAATAAAAGCTGGAATATGTTTCGTAGCTATTATTTTACTCTTAAAGAAATACAGTAGACACCCTACCTAACTTAACATAGGAATGTATGCTAGCACGAACTGTGTGGAAATTTTTACTTTAAAAGTAAATCTTTAGTCTAAGCCTTGGTCTAACTTTCTGTCCTTGACTGTATTATTTGGCCAACTTGTGTAACCCCTAATCTTTATAAATGTACTCGTAGTTTGGCTGAGTGCATCATGACTAGTGCTCATCCTTCATGTTTGCTTTGGCTCACTCTGGTATTTGTACACAATTCTTTCAGGTCAGTTCATGGAGACTAGCAGTACTGGTAGCACTTATCATATGAACTCACAATCCCGACAAATATCAGGGTGAACAGTTTTTGTTTTGACACATGCGACTAAGATGAAGAGTGTGCATGATTGAGTGTCGTTAAATACCAAATACCTAAAGGGGTCCCCTTGCAGGTCTGTAACTCTACTAGAAGTGGAATCCATTTACGGCATTTAGCAGACACCCTTATCCAGAGCGAATTACATTTTTCATCTCATTTTTTATACAACTGAGCATTTTTTTGGGGTTAAGGGCCTTGCTCAGGGGCCCAGTAGTTGCAGCTTGGTGGACCTGGGATTCGAATACACAACCTTCCGATCAGTAGTCCAATGCCTTAACCACTAACCTACCACATCCCCCCGCTGCATAGTGTGTGTATGTGTGAATGTGTTTGAGATATCGTTTATATTACACAAACTCTTACCGTGGCTGTCATCTTGTCGCTTTCTGCCATGATAGCGGAGGAATACTTATTGGATGGCATCACTGCTTGGGTCGTATCTCCTTCTCCGTTTTTTTTTTGTTAAGCTGTAACAAAAACAAGTGCATATAAATAACCTAATAATAATAATAATGTGATTATAATAATAATAACAAATTGACAAGCGGAAAGTGAAATCAATTTGAATAAATCCCAGGACTAATGACAGACAAGCACCTAAACCACGAGTGAGTGTATTTTCTCCAGGTATGTAGAGGTCACTAAGCCCATTGACCTTGATGATGCAGGTCCCCTCTAGGAATGTTAATGGTTGGCTTAGGTGAGGCTATTCTCAGTCTTATTTGACTGAATAAACACTGCATAAAGATAGCTTCTTCAAACCTACATTATTCATGCGTGCATGATCGGTCTACCGACTGAGGACATGAATAACAATTGACCATAAAAACAGTTGTTGTCTCTCGAACGAGTCTCGGTGGCGAATAACAATCATGCTGCCTTGTAAATATAACAAAGCTTACAAGTCTTTCTAAACAAAAGGACCGATGGGCCCCACCAGACAGGTATGGTGTAACATCAGGTATGTGATGGAACTGCATGAGTGGCTCGTGGTTGAAAACATCAGATATTTGGACAGCAGAAGTGTTGAAAAATATGACCTGCGAAGGTAAAGATGATGAAAAGCCGCTCGGCTTGTGTAAACGGGATTAGTGACCGTGTGAAACTTTCCGTAAACTCGCCTTTCTCCTCCGTCTATCACACACTGCCTTTTCCTTCCGATCAGGAGCAAAGCTGTACAAACACAGCTACACTAGCTCACATTCCTCGTTCTCGTAACTACGTACTTGTCTTAGCGAACTGTAGTTACTAAATGATCGAGATTGATGTTCAAAAGGTGAACAAACCCCTATACACAGTTACGACAGGCAACACAAGGCATCCAGGTGCATCCTGTGAATACAGGCAATGTACACTGAGAAACTAGTTATTTGTTTTCACTTCAACACACACACACACACACAGCTTGAGCAGATGTACCTCATTACATCCCACTGTATCCTGAGTTATGATGCTTAAGAGTTCTTTATGTGGTTCCATTAACACACATATGTGCTACAGGGCACACACACACACACACACACACACACACACACACTGCAGGCCACACAGAGGGAGTGTCTGTGAAGGTGAATAAGTGAATGAATGAGTCTGAATGTGAGAATACAATGAAAGGCTACATCAAAGGTGATAGCCGGAGCAAGGAGATTAGGGACTAAACCTAAAGGGAGGGGGCTTTCTGTATTTGCAGGGGTGTGTGTGTGTGTGTGTGTGTGTGTGTGAGAGAGAGAGAGGGAGTGAGAGACAGAGAGAGCAAGAGAGAAGGAGATGGAGTAAGGAAAAGTGAGAGAAGTATATGAGAAATGTAGGAGGGAAAGAACCAACATGTTATGTATGACTGATCACATTCTGTTTGTAAATGGTCCACTTTTATATGAATTAGCCTTGACAATGAGATCTCTAAAAGCACATCATCTCTCCTAAAGCTTCTAGACATCTTCGAAATATATCTCTGTAGACCAAGACATCAGTAACCTACTGAATCCAAAGTTTAACGCCTCATTAGATGTGATTGTCAACCTTTGAAAAACAGGAAGATACCGAACATGCTTAAAAAAAAGTACATTCCATAATTTCTTCTCCATTACATGATACCTAATCCGGTCCCTACCTGCCCGGAATACACCACAGAAATCCGGCTCTGTGCGCATTTGAGTTTCCCACCTCAGTTCATATCCATTCATTAAGGTTCTTTAAACCCCTAGAGACTAGGTAGGAACAACGGAAGGCACTTTTTCTTGATGAGTGCCATCAGATTCTGGTCATGAAGGGGCTATAGAATTTTTAGTATTTGACCTCATTTAGCACAATATATTTAACTTCTCAGGGCGCTATTTATTGTGTTACAATATGAAATCTCTGCAGTTCATGTGGCTTTCCAGAATCTTCTTCATTGGCCTGAGTACTACTACTAAATCAGGTCCTCTCATTTCTCAAAAGCATACCAGCAGGTCAGTCGGCTACTCTTCATATCCTTTGAGCATGAATGATTATGTGAATGTATGTGTGTGTGTGTGTGTGTGTGTGTGTGTGTGTGTGTGTGTGTGTGCTCTATAATGGACAATGATCGCATCCAGGGTGTATTTCTACCTCGTGCTCAGCTCCACTGTGACCCTGCCCACTTACTGAATGAATGAATGGTGAAGTTTTTTTAGAGACAGCAAACAACCCATGTTGGTCAAGCTCTTGATGGTCAAGCTTTAGAAAGGCCACAAATGAATTAAAGTGTCTCTCTAATTCAGTGTCTGGCTAAGTTGATTTGTCTAGGCATGACCATTTGGATTTGTCTATAGGCATAATACTACTTCAACATAAAAATGTTTTACTTAAGAATTTTAAAAATATTAGATATTATATTAGATAGCAATACTAAGTCCAGCTACAAATCCCAATAACTAATCCCCGGCCACTATTGTTTCCCAATGACCAATCACTGATAACCAACATTCCCAACAACCAATCACTGATCACTACTTCTCATAATGACCAATCACTGAGCACTATTTCTCCCAATGTCCAATCACTGAGCACTATTTCTCCTAATGTCCAATCACTGTTCACTATTTCTCCTAATAACCAATCACTGATCACTATTTCTCCAAATGACCAATCACTGATCACTATTTCTCCCAACAACCAATCACTGATCACTATTTCTCATAATGACCAATCACTGATCACTATTTCTCCCAATGACCAATCACTGGCAACTATTGCTGCCCAATGACCAATCACTGTTCACTATTTCTCCCAATGTCCAATCATTGAGCACTATTTCTCCCAACGACCAATCACTGATCACTATTTCTCCCAATGACCAATCACTGATCACTATTTATCCCAATGTCCAATCACTGAGCACTATTTCTCCCAATGTCCAATCACTGAGCACTATTTCTCCCAACGACCAATCACTGATCACTATTTCTCCAAAGGACCAATCACTGTTCACTATTTCTCCCAACGACCAATCACTGATCACTATTTCTCCCAATGTCCAATCACTGAGCACTATTTCTCCCAACGACCAATCACTGAGCACTATTTATCCCAATGTCCAATCACTGATCACTATTTCTCCAAAGGACCAATCACTGTTCACTATTTCTCCCAACGACCAATCACTGATCACTATTTCTCCCAACGACCAATCACTGAGCACTATTTATCCCAATGTCCAATCACTGAGCACTATTTCTCCCAATGTCCAATCACTGAGCACTATTTCTCCCAACGACCAATCACTGATCACTATTTCTCCAAAGGACCAATCACTGTTCACTATTTCTCCCAACGACCAATCACTGATCACTATTTCTCCCAATGTCCAATCACTGAGCACTATTTCTCCCAACGACCAATCACTGAGCACTATTTATCCCAATGTCCAATCAATGATCACTATTTCTCCAAAGGACCAATCACTGTTCACTATTTCTCCCAACGACCAATCACTGATCACTATTTCTCCCAACGACCAATCACTGAGCACTATTTATCCCAATGTCCAATCACTGAGCACTATTTCTCCAAATGACCAATCACTGATCACTATTTCCCCAAATGTCCAATCACTGAGCACTATTTCTCCTAATGTCCAATCACTGATCACTATTTCTCCAAATGTCCAGTCACTGAGCACTATTTCTCCCAATGTCCAATCACTGGCAACTATTGCTGCCCAATGACCAACCACTGATCACTATTTCTCCTAATGACCAATCACTGATCACTATTTCTCCCAATGTCCAGTCACTGATCACTATTTCTCCCAATGTCCAATCACTGGCAACTATTGCTGCCCAATGACCAACCACTGATCACTATTTCTCCTAATGACCAATCACTGATCACTATTTCTCCCAATGTCCAATCACTGGCAACTATTGCTGCCCAATGACCAATCACTGAGCACTATTTCTCCCAATGTCCAATCACTGATCACTATTTCTCCAAATGTCCAATCACTGATCACTATTTCTCCAAATGTCCAATCACTGATCACTATTTCTCCCAATGTCCAATCACTGGCAACTATTGCTGCCCAATGACCAATCACTGAGCACTATTTCTCCCAATGTCCAATCACTGAGCACTATTTCTCCCAATGTCCAGTCACTGTTCACTATTTCTCCTAATGACCAATCACTGATCACTATTTCTCCCAACGACCAATCACAGACCACTATTGCTGCCCAATGACCAAATATTGCGTACATTCCCTACATACTCCCTTCACAGAAATAATAATACTTCACGAACACATAAATAGTTAACATGTTGTGCCAGTAGCACCGTTCTACTTTTCTATAAGTGAGAATGTTTTCATTTCTATTTCTGATAAACATTATTATGTGATAAATATATTCTGTACTGAAACTCCTCCCCCTTCTCGCTCACGTCTTGATATGCAAATGAAGCACGAAAACACAATGAATATGCAAGTCGGCTCATGGCGTCCTCTCGTGGCATCCGGCGACCTTTTGAGCAGGCATCATGGTTCTCCTCGGACACACTTTTGGGGAAACACTGCTGTGTCCAGCACTAATCACGCCGGCACCGTGCACAGTCCAAACGAGCACACCGCCTTAACAAGAACAGATAACACCACGGTTCAGAGTATTCTGTTTTAAAACTACAATTTCGGAACAAACTCTAATAATCACCGACTTACGACTCCGTGAAGAGAGTGACTCGTTATTAATCGGTAACGACATATGTCGTCATCCCTGGACGAGGGCCCATTAGCGCCAATTAGCGCGATACAAACTCGTTATAGCGCAGAGGTGGACATTCTCCCGACGCTTTCCCCTGACTCTTTGGTCGATTCCTATTCAGACAGCTGCTTTTCCTGGCTTTCCGAATGAATCTGAACTACACGCATGTCTTTTCCTTAGGCTGCGACGTGAATAAAACTGAAGCCGAAAAGCAACACGCAACTTGATCTGGATTGCAACAGCACGGCGATTATATCTGCAAGATACACCATGGGCTTCCTGTGTGCTCTTGGGGGGAAAAAAAAAAAAAAAAAGAAAAGAAAAGTTTGTTGGAAGTTATTTCCTTCTGCACTGAATGATCCAGCAAACACGCGGCGTGAAGCCGAATTCCAAATCACAGCGATCATGATTAAATCTATGACGTAACCAATATCGTTAGTATAACACAAAAAACATGCCACAGCCGCAACACTGTAACTTGGCGAAACAAAACCTCTAGAATAAACATAGGAATGAGTAATAATAAGTTTGCTGTACAATCGAAACAAAAGGTTTAAAAAGCCTTTGCATGGAAGAAAAGAAAAAAAAAAGAAGAAGTCTTCACTAATTTCCCTTTACATGCATGGCTCTTACATAATCGTTGTTTTAGAAACTCCTAGGGTAGGATTCATACACCAGGAATCGTGTTGCATTCATTGAATAAGAAGAAAAAGCGTATAACATGCAGGTGAGCTGTACCTTGAGACGTGTGAGGTCTGAGTGCAGCAGAACTCTCACCGAGCGCGCACGCTCCGAGCAGCTCCATGCAGAAGAGGAATGAAACTTACCTGTTGCAGGAATACTGGTGTTCAACAAGGCGCAGGACAACACGGCACTCGCGAATCCTTTTCGGTACTCCTGAGGTTACCAAGCCGTCGCGGTCTGTGAGTCACACTTCACAGATCACCCACGCATTTAAACCCTTGGGGCGAATATGTAAATCTGTACGTTCTTGCTCTGTGGCTGCCGCAGTGATCAGGCGTGACTTATTTCCCGGGTCACGAATCACATTACGGCTAAATGACAGTTAGATTTACTTTATCAAGCCTTTCAAACTACCTCTTTCTTGTAAGACGCACCTGTCATGTCTAAACCTCTCAGACGTCACTTTTATTTCATTTTATGAACCCCTGACATAGATTCCATTTCTTTAGAATCATATCTATGCTTCACGGCAGAATCATGACCCCCATCTTTCTTCTTATTTAGATAGTATTTAAGCTACTCTCTCTCTCTCTCTCTCTCTCTCTCTCTCTCTCTCTCTATATATATATATATATATATATATATATATAGAATGTGCAAATGAACATAATTCCCATACGCACATATTTATTCCCTCTAAACTGTATTTACTCTTAGAAATGTAATATTCTATAAGCTGCGACATATCATCGCCACTGTTATTTTTTGCGTTGCTTGGAATACACTGAATGTCTATCGTAATGCATGATAATCTGCTCGAAATAAACTTTTGAATAAAGAACACGTTGTGCGACAATGTCGAAAGTGCTGAAATGAATTTCAGGCTTCTTATTCCGAGCGGAAATGCGGAAGCAGATGTGAAGCTCCTGGCTAAGGACCTCCGTTGAGATCAACAATGTTGCAGTTGCATTTTACTAAAGAAACTCTGCCCGACAATGTCAGCAGTGATTTTCAAACCTTGAATAAATTCAGTGAGCAGGTAAGGATTAAGTATAATACTAATCAAAGGGAAGGTTTGGTCAGATATATGTAGCGGCAGGCTAAGGAGCTAGCATCTTGGCTGTGTTGTTGAAATGTCTGAATTCGAGATGTATATGAGATTGAGACAGTCTGGTTGTTTATGATCTTCCTAATAATATAGTCAGTTAATTGGAACAACATAACATGACGAAATAGATAGCATAACTGAAGAGTTTAAGCGTCAAGCACGCAAATAAAACACACATACAATATATTGCCAAAAGTTTTGGGACACCCCTCCAAATCATTGAATTCAGGGGTTGGGCTCGACCCCTTAGTTCCAGTTAAAGGAACTCTTAATGCTTCAGCATACCAAGACATTTTGGACAATTTCATGCTCCCAACTTTGTGGGAACAGTTTGGGGATGACCCCTTCCTGTTCCAACATGACTGCACACCAGTGCACAAAGCAAGGTCCATAAAGACATGGGTGAGTGAGTTTGGTGTGGAGGAACTTGACTGGCCTGCACAGAGTCCTGACCTCAACCCTATAGTACACCTTTGGGATGAATTAGAGCGGAGACTGCGAGCCAGGCCTTCTCGTCCAACATCAGTGCCTGACCTCACAAATGCGCTTCTAGAGGAACGGTCAAAAATTCCCATAAACACACTCCTAAACCTTGTGGAAAGCCTTCCCAGAAGAGTTGGAGCTGTTATAGCTGCAAAGGGCGGGACAACTCCATATTACATTCATGTGCATGTAAAGGCAGATGTCCCAAAACTTTTGGCAATATAGTGTATATAATGTCACCTCTGTTCTGTTACAAAGCACAGAAACCTAAGACTCCATAAATGTTAATAGCAGGTCTTAAAAAATGTACAAATATATGAAAAGTCCCTGTGAACAAGCTGTTACTATAGAAACAATAACGCAATAGAATGACGTTAATATAAGCATCATTAGAAAGATGACCCGCGCTACTAACAGAGCTGCTGTTCTAGAAAATGTATTCATCTTTTGACCAATTTGGGAAGCCAGAACAAATCTGTGGTGCAAACAATAAGCAACAGCAGAATGAGTAGATATTATTTAGATTCGTTATTATTCAAATATGAGATTTTTGGTTATAATTATCCTGATAAGTTGTCAGAATCCCATATGTTTCATCTCATTGTTTACTTAATAAAACGATCACAGTCTAAGGTTCAGCAGAAAAAGAAAGTCACCCTGAGAGCTACAGCACAGTAACGCTTTTTCTCTTGTTGCATACTTTGATAAGCTGAAAAAGTGAGTTAGAGAATGTACTATTTATAAAATATTCATAATAATAATATTATAATAATAATCTGTTTGGGTGGTTGTTGAATCATTTATTTAATTGTTAGCAATATTGTCAGTACTTCATTAGTTGAAGATACCATCTCTAGTCTGTGTGTGCACACGTGTGTGCGCTTGTGTGCACATGTGTGTGTATATCAGTGGCTAATCATTGTGTTATGATTAACGGCCTTACTTTTTACCCTTTACAGCAATTTCAGAGCTTGACTGATTTATTGTACCAGTTTCTGTTGGAGCCTAAAGAGGTGAGTAAGCCCTTCCTGTAGAGAATAGATTTCGGTTCATTTATGTTTCTGCATTGTGTGAGATTAAACGTTGTGTTTGTGTAGTCGGAGCGGTTTCTCGCCCAGCTGAGTGAATTCGCCGGAGAGAATGGCATGGGCGCAGCTCCACTTCGAGGCCTAATGAAGAGCATTCTGCTGCTTCCGCATGGTAATCCCTAAACACACTCTTAATTTGTTCACTGACCTGCAGCTGCTAGGTTAGATTGGTGTGTACAGGCACTGTAGAGAAAGGTCTGTATTATTCATTTGCCAGTAGGAGCTATAACGAGGTGTGTATTTTGGTCATTTGTAAACACTCAGCTTCATAAACAAGATGTTTGCACCTTCTACTAAACAGCAGCTTTGTCTGTTCTGTATAACACGGACCTCTCTCACATCTTCTGGCATTTGACAGATGCTCTTATGCAGAGCAATTTCTTATTTTATACATCTGAGCAATGAGGGTCTTGCTCAGGGACCCAGCAGTGACCACTTGGTGGACCTGGGATTCAAACTCACAACTTTCTGATCAGTAGTCCAACACGTTAACCACTAATCTACCATCTTCATGTGTTTAAATGTGTCAAAGCGTTACAATACACAGACCAGGCATAACATTATGACCACCTTGGCACTTTTTTTTTTTTTAAATTCACTTTTCAACCATTGCTTCTTCGCACAGGACACAAGGACATGACATCTTGTTACCCCTGGTCTATAATTTCACTACACCCCTACAGAGCACTATACTAGAAACAGATGTTCACCTACTTACACTATATTTCCAAAAGTTTTGGGACGCCTGCCTTTACATGCACATGAATGTGATATGGAATTGCCCCGCCCTTTGCAGCTATAACAGCTCCAACTCTTCTGGGAAGGCTCATTCAACACAAGGTCTGTATTTTGAAATGCTTTTCTACTCCCAACAGTTGTATAGAGTGGTTATTTGAGTTACTTTATCCTTCTTGACTTGAACCAATCTGACCATTTTTGTCTGACCTTTCTCATCAAAAAGGGGTTTCCACCAACACAACTGTGGCTCACTCTTCTTTTTTTTTTCCTTCTTTTTCTTTTTGTTACAATTCTGTGTAAACTGTAGAAACGGTTATGTGTGAAATTCCCAGGAGATCAACAGTTTCTGAATTACTCAAACATGCCTGTCTGTTGTCAACAAGTTCTCTGTTCTAATGTATGAAGAACATTTAACTGAAGTCTGTATCTTCATGATTGTATACACTGTGCTGCTGTCTTTCAATTAGCTGATTAGAGAACTGTATAAATTAGTAAGTGTATAGAAAGAGTTAGAAAAGTGCTCCGAGAATGCGAATGAACTTTTTATTGTACTACACTCTACCTACCTCACATTCGTACCTGTAAATATAGACATGTGACCAAAAACTTGCCTTGACCATCATACCCATATGTAGACCTTCCCCAAAATGTTGCCGCAGAGATAGGATGCCTTTGTATGCTCAAGAATTAAGAATTGCGCTTTACTAGAAACTAAGGGCCACAAACATGTTCCAGCATGGCAATGCCCCTGTGCACAAAGCAGTCCATGAAGACATTCTGGTGTAGAAGAACCCAAGTGGTCTGCACAGAGCCCTGACCTCAACCCAAATAAAAACATGTGGGAAAATACAAGTGGAACAATGACTGAGCACAAATACCCCAGATACCCCCAAAAATACCCCAACAAGATTCCAAAATCTGGTGGAAAGCCTTCTCAGAAGAGTGAAGGCAGTTATAGCAGCAAAGGGATGACCAATTCCATATTAATTGCCATAGTTGTAGAATCTGATGTTCAACATCATGTGCTGTTTGTGGTCAGGTGTCCACAGAAAGGGTGGGTGGGATATATTAGGCAGCAAGTGAACATTTTGTCCTCAAAGTTGATGTGTTAGAAGCAGGAAAAATGGACAAGCGTAAGGATTTGAGCGAGTTTGACGAAGGGCCAAATTGTGATGGCTAGACCACTGGATCAGAGCATCTCCAAAACTGCAGCTCTTGTGGGGTGTTCCCGGTCTGCAGTGGTCACTATCTATCAAAAGTGGTCCAAGGAAGGAACAGTGGTGAACCGGAGACAGGGTCATGGGCGGCCAAGGCTCATTGATGCACGTGAGGAGAGAAGGCTGGCCCGTGTGATCCGATCCAACAGACGAGCTACTGTTGCTCAAATTGCTGAAGAAGTTAATGCTGGTTCTGATAGAAAGGTGTCAGAATACACAGTGAGTGACGGGTCAGGGTTGTTGGCAGCAAAAGGGGGACCAATACAATATTATGCAGGTGGTCATAATGTTATGCCTGGTTGGTGTACAGTGATATTATACTTGAAATGAAATGTTTTACTCACACATGTTTTACGGAAGAATAGTTTTGATTTCAGTGTGCCGGCTTCAGGAAAACAAAATAAACCAACAGAAAACTGAAAGTGAACAAAACTAAAAATAGAATTAATGAGTGTGGAAATCACAACCGTATGTGCTGCGGCTTCACAAGACGTCATTACGACAAAGAAGTATCAAGACAAATAAATCACCGGTGCCTTTGTAGATTTTTACTGCTGCGGTAGAAACCAGATTAAAAAAATTAAGCTGTTTTCTCTGTGGGGGTTTTATTCACCAAACTTCCTACCACTACTCTGTGTTGCTCTGTGAATATAACGTGGACTCGATGTCATAACCAGGAAGCAGAGAGTAGAGCTTTTCACAGTGCACTTAACCCTGAGATAGGGTCACCGAAGCTGCGCTTTTAACCACAGGTAGAGGAACGTTTCACATTTTGTAATTTAGAAGCGGTGTTTTAAGGAACTGTCTAAAAAAGTGGAAACTAGATATTAACAAACACCTGGTCAAGCGTGACAAACTTAAAATGGTCAAAAAAGAATACAAACTGTGAAAGATAACAATGGCAGCTCAGGCACAGAACAGCAGACGTGTTCTTCTTTTAATTGTAGACCCAAATTCTTAGATTGGTCAAGTGGTCAAGCCTGTATTTTTCACTGATGAGAGAGCACAGGGCCAGTCACGTGCTGTTTTTATTGAGTCATGGTGGTTGACACTAAAAATATGCGATTTAGAACCTTTAGGGTTTAGGAACGCACGGTGGGAAACGTCAGATTATGAATATCTCAGATTGTTAACCCCAGGTAAAGTATGAGCAGTGTGAAATACACTGATCAGGCATAACATTATGATCAATATTGTGTTGGTCCCCCTTGTTTTGCTGGCAAAACAGCCCTGACCCGTCATGCACTGTGTATTCTGACACCTTTCTATCAGAACCAGCATTAACTTCTTCAGCAATTTGAGCAACAGTAGCTCGTCTGTTGGATCGGACCACCCGGGCCAGCCTTCTCTCCTCACGTGCATCAATGAGCCTTGGCCGCACATGACCCTGTCGCCGGTTCACCACTGTTCCTTATTTAAGACCACTTTTGATAGATACTGACCACTGCAGACCGGGAACACCCCACAAGAGCTGCAGTTTTGGAGATGTTCTGATCCAGTGGTCTAGCCATCACAATCTGGCCCTTGGTCACACTCGTTCAAATCCTTACGCTTGTCCATTTTTCCTGCTTCTAACACATCAACTTTGAGGACAAAATGTTCACTTGCTGCCTAATATATCCCACCCACTAACAGGTGCCATGATGAGGAGATCATCTCAGTGGTCATAATGTTATGGCTGATCAGAACCAGGATTCTGTTTACACAGGGTGGTACCTTATTCTGCATAAATTGCATAAACATATGGAAAGAGCCTTTATACTGACTATAATGGAACTGTAGATATTTTTCATTGTGACACATACAGTACCGCACCCAAATGTCTGTAAAAAAATTTGTCTACTTAAGATCTTAGAGGAGATTAAAACAGTTGGTGAGTAAATCCCACAGTGATTGATCGCTGACATTGGAACGATTATTAGGAGCCTTCTGGTTAAGGAGATGTCTGTTATAGGACAAGGAAATGATGATCTCTGTGTTCTTCAGGTGCAATGAAGAAGAACCTGACAGCTGAGCAGGTGAAAGAAGACCTTCTCTCACTTGGTATGACTTTTTCCTCTGTTCAAACATTGGTGCGTATATTAACTGGTGGTTTTAAATAAAGTTTGCACGAGAATTCACTCCTCTTGAACGTTTCACATATTCTGTAGTATTACAATCTGAATTGAAATGGACTTAACTGGGATTACATGCCATGGATCTGTTCAAACCATCCCACAGTACTGAAGTGGAGTGGAAAATCATTATAGTTTACAAATATAAAATCTATGCCCTCATTGTGAAACCTCTAAATTATTTCTGGTGCAACCAGTCAGCATCAGAGGTCACATTTAGTTCAATTCAATTAAAGAGAGAGGGATTCTCAGTATAAATACACCGACCAGGCATAACATTATGACCACCATAATATTGTGTTGGTCCCCATTTTGTATTCTGACACCTTTCTATCAGAACCAGCATTAACTTCTTCAGCAGTTTGAGCAACAGTAGCTCGTCTGTTGGATCGGATCACACGGGCCAGCCTTCTCTCCCCAGGTGCATCAATGGGCCTTGGCCGTCCATGACCCTGTCTCCGGTTCACCACTGTTCCTTCCTCGGACCACTTTTGATAGATACTGACCACTGCAGACCGGGAACACCCCACAAGAGCTGCAGTTTTGGAGATGTTCTGATCCAGTGGTCTAGCCATCACAATTTGGTCCTTTGTCAAACTCGCTCAAATCCTTACACTTGTCCATTTTTCCTGCTTCTAACACATCAACTTTGAGGACAAAATGTTCACTTGCTGCTTAATATATCCCACCCACTAACAGGTGCCATGATGAGGAGATCATCAGTCTTATTCACTTCACCTCTCACTGCTCACAATGTTATGCCTGATCGGTGTATAGCATCTTCAAACGTTAGATCAAATGGTAAACTGAATGGCAAAAATGAAGTCTATTTCAGGTTGTAAAAACATAAAATGTAGAAATCGTTAAAGAGGATAAATGCTTATGCAGTCACTGTATACAAAACAATGCTAATCTTTGATTCATGTCACTGTGTAGGTTTGACTGAAGACAAGGCCAGTAACTTCTCTGATCAGGTAAATCATTTACAAAGAAATACTGCATCAAATTCATTATACATGCCATCACTAAGGTACACTATATTGCCAAATATTTTGGGACGTCTGCCTTTACATACACATGAATGTAATATGGAGTTGTCCCGCCCTTTGCAGCTATAACAGCTTCAACTCTTCTGGGAAGGCTTTCCACAAGGTTTAGGAGTGTGTTTATGGGAATTTTTGACCGTTCATCTAGAAGTGCATTTGTGAGGTCAGGCACTGATGTTGGACGAGAAGGCCTGGCTGGCAGTCTCCGCTCTAATTCATCCCAAAGGTGTTCTATGGGGTTGAGGTCAGGACTTTGTGCAGGCCAGTCAAGTTCCTCCACACCAAACTCACTCATCCATGTCTTTATGGACCTTGCTTTGTATACTGATGTGCAGTCATGGTGGAACAGGAAGGGGTCATCTCCAAACTGTTCCCACAAAGTTGGGAGCATGAAATTGCCCAAAATGTCTTGGTATGCTGAAGCATTAAGAGTTCCTTTCACTGGAACTAAGGAGCCGAGCCCAAACCCTGTGTCCCAAAAATTTTGGCAATATAATGTATGACTGTGTTTCATGCATCATGGGACACATTTACACAATCCACAGCCAAAGATAATGTGTGATTTGGGTTGTATTCATGTTTCATGTCCTAGTGGAGGATTCACTACCCAGTGTTGTCCAGACTGGCAGTTTCCCAGACACTGATGGTCAACCAGCTGGTGGATATGGAATGGAAATTTGGTGGTAATTAATAATAGATTCTTGTACGGAATGTAACAAGCTGTTCTTTTGTGTGTGCTACGTGGTGAAAAATTGTTGTCGTGTAAGTACGCTACTTCTAAAACCTTTGCCTATCTTTCGTAGTTACTGTAGGAACAAGTGAACTACAGAAGGCTGGAAACATCTTCCTGCAGGTAATCAATCACACTTGATTCAAAACCCAGCACACACTGTAATTAACCCTCTGTTGACCAGTTAAATACAGCATCGTTCACAAAAGTTAAAAGCAACGCTCTTGTGAGGTACAGAAGAAGAAAAGGTGTGCACAGTGCAAAGGACAAAGAGAGCAGCACTAGCTCTTATTGCTGTCTCTGTTAGAATGGCCTTCTATCTCTCCCAGCCCTGAAGATACACATATTACAAAATGCTTTTTATGTGATTGATCACAGCGCAGGATGCTTTGTTGTCGTTTCTCAGAACCGTTTTTCACCTGGAAGCCACTCTTCAGCCTGCCCAAATAAATATCCTTCCACCTCCACACACACAAAGCTGACACGCACATGAATGATGGCCCTAAGGGCTTGCTTTTTAACACTGTCTATTATTGCCATAAAGCCTGAGCCCGATAAGCATAAAGTCAGCCTGTTTACAGATTTAGCTGTCAGTGTATTCACTCACTAACGAACCTGTTTCCTGACTAATTTATAATTACTATTACTTTTGTCATTCTTTACAGCTTAAGCTGGTGCTCAGGAAGGGCAACACAACAGAAAATGTGTATATGGGTAAGAATTTTTTCTATTCCTAATTAGTTTTAAGTGCACACGCTTTGTTTACTGGGGTTTAGCCTGCTGCTAAATAGGAAAAAATAACATTAATGTTTCATTTCATGCCAGATTTTTTTAAGCTTTAATATTTATGCTCATAATAAATTTTCAGATCTTTATTATTGATATACATAGATCTCGATCTTTTTCTTTTTGTTTGTGCTCTTTCAGAACTGACTCTACCCCAGTTTTATAACTTTCTTCATGAGATGGAAAGAGCCAAAGCGAATATGGAGTGCTTCAGCTGAGGACCAAACGTTTCTGTTGACGAATACAGTGTTGGTGAATCACAGAAGCTACTGAATGTGTGTATGAGCATGAATGAATGTGTGTTAAATGTATGACTCTAATGTATCCAGGTGCACTTTGATCTGTTTCATTCACTAGTTTGTTGTCTTTTATGTCATGAAATCTACTCGCTTAATAAAATAAGTTGTTCAGTACACGACTTCATTTTGTCAGTACATGACCAAAGTTTAAAGATCTACACCGATCAGGCATAACATTATGGCCACTGAGAGGTGACGTGAATAAGACTGATGATCTCCTCATCATGGCACCTGTTAGTGGGTGGGATATATTAGGCAGCAAGTGAACATTTTGTCCTCAAAGTTGATGTGTTAGAAGCAGGAAAAATGGACAAGCGTAAGGATTTGAGCGAGTTTGACAAAGGGCCAAATTGTGATGGCTAGACCACTGGATCAGAACATCTCCAAAACTGCAGCTCTTGTGGGGTGTTCCCGGTCTGCAGTGGTCAGTATCTATCAAAAGTGGTCCGAGGAAGGAACAGTGGTGAACCGGCGACAGGGTCATGGGCGGCCGAGGCTCATTGCACGTGGGGGAGCGAAGGCTGACCCGTGTGGTCCGATCCAACGGACGAGGTGTCAGAATACACGGTGCATGGACAGGTCAGGGCTGTTTTGGCAGCAAAAGGGGGGACCAACACAATATTAGGCAGGTGGTCATAATGTTATGTCTGATCAGTGTATGTTAATGCACATTATTAGACCTTACTCGAACAGCTAATTAAAGATAAACCATATGCATACCCTTTCCTGCGTGAAAGATGCATACAGTATTTAAAGTACATTAGTTTATGTTTAGGTTCATTCTTAAAAGCAGCTTTTATCCAATTGAGTCATGTACATAAAACTGAATTACCTCCACACGTACTGATCTTTTCAACCCTGTCGAGCAGTGTAAGCGTATTTTTACATGATTTGTTTTTGTAATAAAAAACGAAATAAAATGGAATCAAATAATCAAAAAATTTTCACAAAAGCTTTTTTTAAGCAATATCTTACATCACTTATCTTGAGCACTCTAGCCTCTCATCTCTCTCTCTCTCTCTCTCTCTCTCTCTCTCTCTCTCTCTCTCTCTCTCTCTCTCTATGTCAGACCTTGTTCCACTCAACAAATTAGAGTATCACGCGTGAGAGATCAGGACCCAGCGTCAGTAAGAAAGCAAACCACTGTGCCCTTGTTTCTTTTGTCATGAGTTTCATTACCCCGCCCTTTTCTCCAGCAGGACTCCTTGATTTGTGCAGTGTTTCTTGAGGACTTTCATTGGTTGGAGGTTTTGGATACGTTTTCTTGTTTACCTGAAGGCAATTAACTGGTCAGACCAGATAATAAGCTCACAGTGTAGTATGTGAGCCTGCATGATTGCCTGCATATGAGAAGGAAATGGAGAAAACAAAGAGAAACTTACCGTTACACTAGAGAGCAAAAAGGGGAAGTCTCATTTCCACGGGATAAGTAGAGCACACACATACAACAATTACTGAGAATTTTGTCACATGCACCTGGGGATGAGCGAATAAAATCGCAACTGTATACGTACACTGCGGTCATGTAGCTCTGTTGCAGTCACTTTTAGATTTTTTTGTATTAAATAACTGTATTTTTTATCTATCTATCTATCTATCTATATTTTATTTTATTTTATTTTATTTTATTTTATTTTATTTTATTTTATTTTATTTTATTTTATTTTTTTTATTTTATTTTATTTTATTTTATTTTATTTTATTTTATTTTATTTTATTTTATTTTATTTTATTTTATTTTATTTTATTTTATTTTATTTTATTTTATTTTATTTTATTTTATTTTATTTTATTTTATTTTATTTTATTTTATTTTATTTTATTTTATTTTATTTTATTTTATTTTATTTTATTTTATTTTATTTTATTTTATTTTATTTTATTTTATTTTATTTTATTTTTAAATATAAGTGTACTCCAAAACACAAATATAGAAATTATTTCCATCCATATGTTTAAAATTTGATCGAGCTACCCGGAGAGAATATTATTTTTTTCATATAATATTTATAATATAATAATAATTATTATTTTAAACATTTCTCTCATGACTTGAACGAATGTTGGGGATCATTAAGATGTTTAAAGCTCCATCTTACAACCATTTGGCATTTAGTGAACAAGTTTTGTGCTACACTATTATCCTGGTATTTAACAGAATTAATGATGCCATTAATCTTCATATAGTTTCTAGACACTAAGGGAAATATAGTGAAGAAGATTTTTCCCTTATGGATGACCAATTGTATTCATTTATTCTTTAATTTATTCTTCTACGCTGTCAATAATGTGTTTTTTAATGGGAGCATGGTGGCGTAGTGGTTAGTATGTTTGCCTTGTGCCTGTGGGTGGATTTGATGCCCACCTCCGCTCTGTGTTTGGGGTATTAAGATGTTCTTCACATGCTTAGGGGGTTTTCTCCCCCCACACCAAAGTCATGCGTTGTAGACATTTCATAACTGTCTGTAGTGTGGGTGTGCCATGTAACCCTGTCCTGGGTGTCCCCTACTTTGTGCCTCGAGTCCCTTGGGATAGATTACATGCTCCCCACAACACATTGTAGGATGATCGTTACAGGAAGAGGAAGAGAAAATAGTTTTGTGAAAGATTTGAATAACTGTATATTTGATTATTTTGCCTGTTTTATCGTTTATTTGCTTGTTCTTCTAAAGGCTGACGATAAGTCTGGAGTTGATTGAAAATAATCCTCCACTTCCTCATGCAAATGCAGACTGTCTCCCTCCAGATACATGCACATACACGGATCAGGTATAACATTGTGAGCAGTGAGAGGTGAAGTGAATAACACTGATGATCTCATCATGGCACCTGTTAGTGGGTGGGATATATTAGGCAGCAAGTGAACATTTTGTCCTCAAAGTTGATGTGTTAGAAGCAGGAAAAATGGACAAGCGTAAGGATTTGAGCGAGTTTGACGAAGGGACAAATTGTGATGGCTAGACCACTGGATCAGAACATCTCCAAAACTGCAGCTCTTGTGGGGTGTTCCCGGTCTGCAGTGGTCAGTATCTATCAAAAGTGGTCCAAGGAAGGATCAGTGGTGAACCGGCGACAGGGTCATGGACGGCCAAAGCTCAATAATGCACGTGGGGACTGAAGGCTGGCCCGTGTGGTCCGATCCAACAGACGAGCTACTGTTGCTCAAATTGCTGAAGAACTTAATGCTGGTTCTGATAGAAAGGTGTCAGAATACACAGTGCGTGACGGGTCAGGGCTGTTTTGGAGGCAAAAGTGGGATCAACACAATATTATGCAAGTGGTCATATTGTTATGCCTGATCGGTGTACACAACATAGTGCATAAAGCCAGAACCCAGCAGGACATTTTGTAAAGTTAGTCAGATATTCTTAACCCTTACATATTTTTTTTTGTTTGTTTGTTTGTTTTTTAAATATGTAAAAATTTTAAAAAATACATAGTGGATTTAACCACCATTTAGGAACGAACTAACTGTTTATTTATTTATTTATTTATTTTTTAAAAAGGCTCAAGTTGAGTCATATGCATGTGCAATGGACTTGATTCTTCATGTATGCCGTGATGCGTAAAGGAAGACAGTGGCCTGTTGTTTTGGCTCTGAGGTTGTGACTCGGCTTTAAAAAAGCGGGTTCAGGCCTGCAGTTTGTCAAGTTAAGGCATCGAGAAGTCTTCAGTCAGACCCAAACTGCTCTGTCTACTCACCTCCCACTAACTGACAGCAGACAGATGAGGTGTGAGGCGTCTCCTTAAATCCCCTCACCCTGCAGGTACTTTTCCTTATTTAAAGCACTAAGTCTAATCATTTACCAGACAGAAACATCGGTAGATTAATCACAGATAGTCAGTAACGCAATGATTCCTTTGACATTTTAGTTCTCTCTCTCTGCTGTAACATGCCTGTGTCAAATCAGGAAGGGTTGGTACAGGATTATTTGTATCATCTGAGCATGAGCACGAAATTGCATGATCACAAGTTGAAACTCAACTAAAGAAGCACTGATTTTAGCCTTTACGGATTAAATAAAACCTTGTCAACCAAGTGATTTTG
The DNA here is from genome assembly GCA_033459395.1 of Hemibagrus guttatus. Classification (NCBI taxonomy): domain Eukaryota; kingdom Metazoa; phylum Chordata; class Actinopteri; order Siluriformes; family Bagridae; genus Hemibagrus; species Hemibagrus guttatus. Next base: position 2,343,389 of record JAUCMX010000017.1, on the reverse strand, counting down.
GCAAGTTTGATTCAGTTTACTGAGTCCTTTTGAACTTGATGTCTGATTGGTATGAACTGAATGTCTGATTCATTTACATTCACAGTTAGGACATTTAGCAGACACCCTTAAGTGCTTTGAAGTCTCTAGCAATAAATACATCTGATTCGAATGAGTCACTGAGCCAGCTGTAACCTACCACTTAAAACTGCACCATCACTGTAAAACCATGCTTGTATAGTCGTCGTATACTGTACAGTCTGTATTATATTGCATTATACGGCAATGAATTCATGAATATGATCTATGATATGTTTTTCTTCACTAGGGAATGAATTCTTCTGTCATCTGCTATGTTTTCTGTGGTCACAGCTGACTACGGGACAGCTGAGCAGCCAATTATCTACATATTTGGTCTCTTTAAAAGGAAACGTGGGAGTCCTATACAATTCATCTGATATGGATATAAATATCCTTAAATTAAAGCTAAAACTCTGTGTTGTGTGTGTCCTATTGTACTTGGATTTTGACTAACTGTTAAACCATCATCTTTATACACTATATTGCCAAAAGTTTTGGGACACCCCTCCAAATCATTGAATTCAGGGGTTGGGCTCAGCCCCTTAGTTCCAATAAAAAGGAACTCTTAATGTTTGGGGATGACCCCTTCCTGTTCCAACATGACTGCACACCAGTGCACAAAGCGAGGTCCATAAAGACACGGATGAGCGAGTTTGGTGTGGAGGAACTTGACTGGCCTGCACAGAGTCCTGACCTCAACCCCATAGAACACCTTTGGGATGAATTAGATTGGAGACTGCGAGCCAGGCCAAAACTGGGACGTCTGCCTTTACATGCACATGAATGTAATATGGAGTTGGCCTACCCTTTGGAGCTATATCAGCTCCAACTCTTCTGGGAAGGCTTTCCACAAGGTTTAGGAGTGTGTTTATGGGAATTTTTGACCATTTCTTCTAGAAGCGCATTCTTGAGGTCAGGCACTGATGTTGGACGAGAAGGCCTGGCTCGCAGTCTCCGCTCTAATTCATCCCAAAGGTGTTCTATGGGGTTGAGGTCAGGACTCTGTGCAGGCCAGTCAAGTTCCTCCACACCAAACTCACTCATCCATGTCTTTATGGACCTTGCTTTGTGCACTGGTGTGCAGTCATGTTGGAACAGGAAGGGGTCATCCCCAAACTGTTCCCACAAAGTTGGGAGCATGAAATTGTCCAAAATGTCTTGGTGTGCTGAAGCATTAAGAGTTCCTTTCACTGGAATTAAGGGGTCGAGCCCAACCCCTGAAAAACAACACCTGAATTCAATGATTTGGAGGGGTGTCCCAAAATTTTGGCAAAATAGTGTATCACAATGGTTTATGGGATTGACTATTGACATCATTGTTTTGTTTTAGGGTTTGGTTTGTAGATTTTGAGTCAAAGGTGACCAAATGAGCACACACCAATCTTTCAGACTTCAGAGTGAAAGAGTTAAGTGATGTTTAATACCGAGAGTTAGTCATCAGCTGCCACAGTGGATCTCTGGATAGGTTCAGTGTGTGTGTGTGTGTGTGTGTGTGTGTGTGTGTATTTATTATTGACATGGTTCAGCTCATTTCAATATCGCTACTCATGGCTCAGTGCACAGAGCCACAAAGCAGATCGGCATGCAGATAACCCACAAAAGGAAGCCAAGCCATTAGGACCACGGTCTCAGTGAATAGAAAACAAGTAGTCCTAATAGGTTAAACTATAGTATATGATGTTTTGCATAGAATTGAGATATTGAGAATTCTAACACAAGAACCCACTGTGCACTTATTCAGATATCTATGGGAACTAATAGGATACCTTTGGATTGTCTTCCCCAAGGGTAAAGGGAATAGGTAATGCTTATGCACTCATCCCTCTTTTAAAACAGTGCATTAGTTAAGCTAATACTGATTGATATCATTTTGCACAATGTAAGAGGGATTATCTTGAAGATTTATGATACTGTATTAGAGACACACCTAAAGCTCTCTGGCTAACCTTTCATATTCTAACTCAAGCACGGGTAAAACAGGGACGTGCATAGAATGTTATTACCGGCATTAATAAAGAGATGACTGAGATGAATTCTGTCTAATGAGCTTATATCTTTTATGTGAACCTATATGTTGACAGTAGCCAGCTGGTGTTATCTGTATTAGGGACAAAGGGGTTGAGAACGAACTCAAAATCACCTATAAAAAGGGAAAGTAATTTCCTAAGTACAAAAAGTAATAGACTACACAACGGTAGTGCAATATAATCCTCTAGGCATTATGTTATCATCACTTCTGCAATCACTTTTTCATTGGGTAATGACTGACGGATTCTTGTACTCGATCTCTGCAGAGGCAGATTACGATAAAGACTCTGGAGTGTACAACAGACCATGCTGTCGGTAAATAATAGTTATGGATCCTGCTATGGTGTGACAGGAAGAAAACGCTTATACACAGTTCATCGGGTTCTCCAAGAGCTATGACCAAAGGAGCCCATCTTGTACAAACGTTACCCCCTCTAACACACATACATTACAACTTTCGTCCCATGTCTCAAGTGTGCAGTTTCAAACAGGAAACTGGACCAGTGTAAGCGCCATTGCATTTGCTTATAGCTCTGTGCAGCTCGTTGACGTCAACTTCATCTCTCTTAAATACATCTCTATCTGTTTTTCTTTCTTCCACTCTTACTTTTCTCCTATATTTCCTAACCTGAAGGTGTGTACCTTGTCCATCAACTACTCAATTTTCTAATCCCAAACACATACAACACCAATCATCTCATTCACCGGGGGATAATTGATGGGTTCTTGCTTGTGTTCCTTACAGTGCCAGACCACAATCATGATGCTGGAAGTGGATAAAGCCACTTCCTGCAGTATTTCACTTCAGTCAGATCTGCCCTAATCTTTACAGCACAGACACAGGGAGTGAGGTCTTTCTGGAGGAAAAGAGGGCCCTCTTTCACAGTAATGACACAAGCAGGGTATGTGAGGTTTCCACCACAAGGAGAAAAGAGGCACTTGAGTGCAGTATTGGTGTATTGTAAAAGTGTATGTATGTAACCGACGTTAGATGGGAGAAAAACACAAAAAGTCTTGGACACACACGGTGCAGTCAGTCTCTGACTTGCTATTTAATTCAACTTTTAATTTGCCCAATTGGTGTGTCAATACAGTTTTTGCCAATTATAATAGATAGAAAGATAGAAATTCACTTTAGATATATTTTTTGTATACTTTTTTCTAGCTACTACACTATATTGCCAAAAGTTCTGCACAGAGTCCTGACCTCAACCCCATAGAACATTTTTGGGATGAATTAGAACGGAGACTGCGAGCCAGGCCTTCTCGTCCAACATCAGTGCCTGACCTCTAAAATTCTCTTCTAGAGGAATGGTCAAAAATTCCCATTGACACACTCCTAAACCTTGTGGAAAGCCTTCCCAGAAGAGTTGAAGCTGCAAAGGGCTCCATATTACATTCATGTGCATGTAAAGGCAATATAGTGCATATAATATTGGGGAGGCTCTTACCCTCAGTAATGGTCAACTTGATGACATTTAGAAAATTACATTTCGATCAATTAATTCTTGGTGGTTATTAAAAGATTGTCTAATAAAACGGTCAGCCTCATCCACTGAAATTCGAATTACAGTCTCCTCCGAAAGTATTGGAACGACATGGCCAATTATATTGATTTGATATACACTGAAAGCATTTGTGTTTGAGATCTGAAAAATTCTAGATCTGAATTTCAACTTTAAGTTTCTAATATTTACATCTGTGTTAAAAAACTTAAAGGCACCTTCTGTTTGAACCCAGCCATTTTTAAAGTGATCAAAAATATCAGAACACGTGACTGCCGTTTGTTTCTTGCTGGAATGGTGTGCCCCGTTAGATTGATTGTTTAACAGTTAATATCTAAGTTAAGTTCTCTTTATATGTCACATATACATTACTGCACAGTGAAATTCTTTCTTTACATATCCCATCCTTGGGCGTTGGGGTCAGAGCGCAGGGTCAGCCCAGTGGTGGCAGCTTGGCGACCCAGGGCCTTAACCCCTTGAGCTACCACCACCCTGAATGTTTATGTTTGAGCCCCTGGTTTTAAAGCATTTGTGGTTAAAATGGATAAATCACCATAAAGACCAGTGAGCTGTCTATGGGAGAAAAGCAATCCCTTGTAAAGCTGAGAAAAATGGGAAAAATCGCCCAGAGCCAATTGTTGGTCATAGTGGATACACTAATTTAGAATGTATTGAAAAAGAAAAAAATCACTGGTGTACTAACAACCAGACACCGATCAGGTCAGCCAAGACAAACAAGAACAGTTGATGACAACATTGTGAGACTGAAGGAAGAATCTCCCCCAAAACAAACAACAACTGAAAGAAGCAGCACAAGCCTGGATAAGCATCACAAAATACACCGATCAGGCATAACATTATGACTAATATTGTGCTGGTCCCCATTTCGCTGCCAAAACAGCCCTGACCCATCGAGGCATGGACTCCACTAGATCTCTGAAGGTGTGCTGTGGTATCTGGCACCAAGATGTTAGCAGCAGATCCTTTAAGTCCTGTAAGTTATGATGTGGAGCCTCCAAGGGTCCGTACAGGACTTAAAGGATACGTTTGATTAGATAACTGCATGATTAAAAAGATGTAGATTCCTAATATGTTTTTAAGTATTTGTACGTTTGTTTCTTTACCTCATAATATACTTCTGGTATGTGGGTACCGCTTCATCTGTTGTTTGTTTCTGTTACTTAGTTACCACTTACCTAAGTAGCTCCAGCCTCTTACGTTGCCCTGGCAACCGTGTCTGTCCCACTGGTTCTCCTGGGCTGGTGGAGCAGGCCTTCCCCTGCTCTTGTGTACTATTCTCTCTTTTCCTGTCATTCACCTATCCATCCATCTGTCTCCTTTTGCTTTTCTCTGTGGTCCAATTCCATGAGTCAGCTGTTGAAGGTACTGTGATGGACCCACTGAATGTGTTGAATGCCATGAGCTCACTGTGCTCTCTATACTAGGACCAGTAGATGCTTTGGCTTGTCAAACAATCAGACTGACAATACTAGTATTACTTTTAGGAAGGTAGAGCAAAAGGAATGACGAGGAATAAGAAAGATCACACCACATCATGAGTGTCTACGCAGTGTCGGTGTTGGATTTCATTCCAGTCAAGCACCTGATTCTATGTTTGATTCCATCAGTTGATCTTGACTTTCAGAAGACTCAGTTGTGGCTTCTGATGGTTGGAATGAAATCCTGCCCCCACATCGACCCTTGCCGGATAAGATGAGACCAGTGGTGTCCAGTCTTATCCAGAAACGGTCAGTGTGTGTGACCAGATGTTCACCAGACTTCCAGCAAAGGTTTCTCAACAGCTGTAATGAAGCATTGTGGTCACTAGGGGGAAGCAATGACCACCTTTCCTTTCCAGTACTTCAATTACACTGTAAAAACTGCATTATGGGTTTTCTTCATCTCTTAGGCTACTTGGTTTCACCACATTTTCCTAGCACACTGAGAGTTATGCTAAATATGTTTCCGTTTCGGTTATGATCCGGCTGATGGAAAAGGTTGGGAATGAGTTAGTTGAGTCAGGTGTGTTCAGAGGGATAAGGATAATGAGGAATAATGCATCAGGAGCATAAGAGTGATGTAGAAACCTAAAAAAAGTGAAAGCAAGAGGAAGAAAGGTTTTAAGAGACCCAATGAACAGATCAGCCAGAGAGAAAGACATTTTATTCCAATGTTGATGACCTTAAGTAACCCTCAGGATGAAAGTAAATGGAGACGATTTGAGTGCAACGGGTTTGTCACTCAGATGGGATACAGCTAAAATGGGCAACTAATGGTCCAATGCTCTCTAATTCTGTTTGTTTTGTGCATATCAATTTTGAAAATATGTTTACGACTGTATGATTTTAGCAAATCTGACCTCAAATTCTTATTCATATAATATAACCATACGAATTTGCCTGAATTTTAAATGCTCTTACACTATATTGCCAAAAGTTTTGGGATGTCTGCCTTTACGTGCACATGAATGAAATATGGAGTTATGAAATATCAATATGAAATTGTCCAAAATGTCTTGGTATGCTGAAGCATTAAGAGATCCTTTCACTGGAACTTAAGGGCCCGAGCCCAACCCCTGAAAAACAACACCTGAATTCAATGATTTGGAGGGGTGTCCCAAAATTTTTGGCAATATAAGTGTATTTATCTCTGCTGGAATGCAAGTTGCAAGATTTGGAGCGGAGACAAAGAAATAATAACATGCAAAAGAACTGATAGCTGAAGCAATGACCAATACATATAATGGAGTTATACATCAAGTGACATTGGGAAGAAAGAAACGCCAGCTTATGTGATTTAGAGTTGCACAGACCTCTGTAGCTTTTGGGTCACTGCAGACTTAAGAAGTTACTGTAGGCAAAAAAAAAAAAAAAAGGCATTTGCGACTGTTTTGGTGATATCAAACCCATTTCTGCTCTCTGAGATGCCCTGATATCTAAAATTTGAATGCATTATCTTCAGCCATTAAAATTCTGTGTAAGGTTATTCCAAAAGAGGTAAAACATCTCACAGTGAAAGATAATAGTGTCCTGACTCATTTCATATCAGACTTGTGGCAATGAAATAATTCATTTGTTTATACTGATTGAAAATGTCTGATAACTCGATTTCAATTCCGAGGGCAGAATGAACGTACGGCTAAAAAGAGTTCTTAGGCTCCTCTAGAAGGACAAAACCTTCTAAACTGGGAGCTGAGAATGACTAGGCAAGGTAAAAATACACTATCCCCTACATATACCCCAACCTCAATGCACACACACACACACACACACACACACACACACACACACACACACACACACACACAACTTTTCTTCTATTGGCAGCTGGAGGGATGGCACATGCCAGACTGACCCCAAGCCACAACTTGATTGCTTTATAAGGTGAAAGGTCAAATGAGACAATAATTCCCAAAAACAGATGGACTAAAGAGGTTACTTACAACTCTGTGCATCTTTGTGGGTGCTTGTGTGTATGTGTGTGTGTGTGTGTGTGTGTGTGTGTGTGTGTGTGTGTGTGTGTGTCTGCTTTGTTGATTGAAATATCCTCAATTCCATAAAAAGGCTGTGTCAAAAACATTATATATAACTAACCACTTTAAAATGAAAAGAAATAAAATGTAAAAGACTGAATGTTTTGGAGATGGAGAGTTTTGGAGATGTTCTGATCCAGTGGTCTAGCCATCACAATTTGGCCCTTCGTCAAACCCGCTCAAATCCTTGCCCATTTTTCCTGCTTCTACACTATATGGCCAAATGTTTGTGGACAAAGGCTTTCCACTAGATTACTAGGTATGTGTGTGTCGGATGTTGGAATAAAACTGTGAGAAGCATTAAGAATGGAACAGAAGTACAAAACAATTGTATAGCAAAAATGGTAAAAAAAAAATAAATAAAAATAAATCTTTTTTTAAAGTTTAGATTTACTGGTAGAAATTTTTCTGATGGTTTTCTGCAACTGCATTGCCTAAGCTTACAAAGCTACCATAACCATCACTCTCTTCTTCTCTAGTTTTCCAGCATATGAGTACAAAAAAAAAAAAGAATCCATAAATATCAAATGCATTCCAAGTCCTTGGTGGCTCTGGGCGCCATCTTGATTATAGAAGATGGATTGAAGATCATTAAATAGCTATTATAGCAGCGTGGAGTCTTAAGACAGAACAATAATGAGGTGCAATGTTAGGGATCGATGGGTGTTTGGCTGCTTGTTGTTTGAAGAGTTTGCGGCTGCCCTACTTTTGCACTTCAATATTATGCAACAATATGCATCGCTAATGCTTTATCCATAATACAGTGTTGAGTCAAGTCATGAACTAAAACACTGGCAGTGTGACAACCCCATTTCTCTTTAACTTTTTAGTTTCCTGATATATATATATATATATATAAAATAAGACTGATGATCTCATCATGGCACCTGTTAGTGGGTGGGATATATTAGGCAGCAAGTGAACATTTTGTCCTCAAAGTTGATGTGTTAGAAGCAGGAAAAATGGACAAGCGTAAGGATTTGAGCGAGTTTGACGAAGGGCCAAATTGTGATGGCTAG
>JAUCMX010000017.1:2327745-2330245 GCA_033459395.1 Hemibagrus guttatus | reverse complement strand
GCCATGGTGTGCAGGATTTAGTTCAAGCTATTTTGGGGGGGGATTGAAGCTGCACTAACATTGCGCTTTAAGATGCACTTTTCCTGTTTTCACCCACAAGAGCAGGTGAGACTGAATTGGTGTCTATTGAAAAAGGCCAGGTATTGTTTTCCGAAAATGGTGGGCTGCGTGCTGACCCACGACCAGCTGACCATCACCATTGTGTTTAAAAATGACTTCGCACTTATGAGATTTGTGTATTTATTTATTTTTATATTTAAAGTCAGAAGTGAAAAGCGATAGGGAGATTTTTTCTTCTTTATTTTGTCCATGGCGGGAGGGTGCAGCTGCTTTGTGTAGGTTTGGGGTGTCTGGAGCACTTCCTGGATTTGAGAGTCGCCTGCGCGTCCAGTCCCGTCACCGCCAGCCGCGCACCGGGACCTTTCCTCTGCCACGGCGCCGTTTATTTCGGCGAGTTATCACGGAAATGCGTTCTCTCTGAATACGAGACGCGTGATTGCGATTCCGTTGTCCGTTGTCCGCGCTTGGCTCGGTTTGGGACGCCGGCTCATTCTAACAGGTGGTAAGCGATTTCAGGTGGAGCTCAGCACAGGAGGAGGAGGAGGAGGAGGGGGGGTGTACTCGCTTTATTTCACCGACGAACGGGTTTTGGCGAACGGAGCTCAAACAAAAGACTTTGACAGCTTATCGTCTTGTCTGGCTTTTATTCGGGAATGGTCTCCTGACATCAGAGCGTTCAGCAGATATTGGTAATTAGCTTGAGAATCTGGGCTACAGGATACAGGTGAAGGAGAGTGAGACATCTAGCCTGTGCGTTTTTTTTTTTGTTTTTTGGGTTGGACTCGTAGGGAAGCAGCCCCCTCCCCTCTGTTTCTTAGAGAGAACCCAGCTCCGATATTTGTTCCGTTTTCCTCTCTGGGACGAGAGGAAAAACGGTTCAGCAAACAGGTGCGAGGACGGACGGACGCACACACACTCGCGGCTCATTGTTTAAACGGGATCTGGTGGAGCTAAATGTCCGAGTGCACCAGCTCTATATTTCTCACTCACAAGGAGAGAAACTAGGGAGCGTGACGTATTTAGAAAAATAGCTCATTTTCAGAGTCCCACTCTTACGAGAGGAGGGTTTAGGACAGACCGTGAAAGAAACACACACACACACACACACACACACACACACACACACACACACACACACACAGAGAGAGAGAGAGAGAGAGACAGAAAAAGAGATGTCAGGTAGGAAGCACAACGCGCATTCCTCGAAACGGTGCCCGGTGCCATCCGAGACGGAAATGTTCGGCGAATTTCAGGACTGGTGTCTCCGCACTTACGGAGACTCGGCCAAGACAAAGACCGTGACCCGGCGCAAATACGACAAAATCCTTCAAGCGCTGTCTCTGGGCGAGGACTCGGACGCCTACACGGATGGCAGCCACATCAACGCCAAATTTAAGTTCTGGGTTAAATCCAAAGGCTTTCAAGTGCGAAACGGCGACAACCAGAGAGACAGGAATGGAAAATCCGACAGACCTGTGCTTTACGTCCCCATAAAGGCAACGGTGAGTAGGCTACGAGTGTCCCTTTACACCCCCCTCCCTATCCTCCCTCTTATCTTGCCTTATGGCTGTGTGCGTAATAGCTTGGCGCATTTGCCTATGCAAATATGTGTCGTAGCCAGTCGTGCGCAGGCACGCTTGATTGGTACGCGCACACCTTTGGACAGTAAAGCATCATTTCATCAAAACCAGACACCTGCACACTTTGGTGATTACTCTGACACACATGGCTCAGGTGATGAACCTCTTAAAACCAGGTGTTAGAGCAGTCCTGAACGGTGTGCATCGCACCTGCGGAATACTACCGTACTAAATAGCTTATCCAAAGCAGTACTCTTTCTATAACTGTGTTAGAATTATTTGAAGCTGTTTTTGGAATTGAGATCTGAGGTTCTGGTCCTGAAGTACCCCCTGTTCCGGTACATTTTAGGGTTTCCCCTGCTCAAGCACACCCACTTTCACCCAGGGAGTGGTGATAATTAGCTGACAGTAAAATACTGTGTTAATATTAATGCCAGACTGCAAAAGTTGCGCCTAAGTTTGCTGAGAACATGAATAATTCGCCCCCCCTTTTTCCAAAAAAAGGGCCCCTTAAAGGGGAAAATTAATTTTTTTTGGGGAGCGCGCTCTATTTCGGACATGTTCTTCATAACACCTATGAACACACCATTAAATACCCCCCTAGGTATTTAGATCACCGCCGCGTTATTTACTAAGCTGTTTCAAACATTATCATTATCCAGTAATCAATGTCGACACACTTCTGATGAATAAAATAGCCTGAAGATTAGTGTTGTCCCGCCGCGGGATCGCGCTACGAGTGCGCGTCCATGTGTGAATTTGCGCGTAAGCGAGCGCAGGTTGTGTATTTTTTTTTTTTTTTCCTTTTTTTTAAGCTTTCGTAAGAAGACTAACTCTGTTGAAATTGTCCTGCAGCTTTT
>JAUCMX010000017.1:2291745-2327245 GCA_033459395.1 Hemibagrus guttatus | reverse complement strand
CATAATAGGGGATATGTACATATGTTTGACTGCAACTTTTTAGAGATGAAGTGGTGGAGACTTTGAGAAACCAAGTGAGAAGGCAATGACTGAAGCCAAAATGGGGCAAAGAAAGTGTAACAGATTTGGTAAGCAAGAGGGGCCCAGCTCAGGCAGGAAACCGTCACAAAGCCATCACATGAAGTTGACACCCATGACTGTGTGGCTGCTAATAATAGCCTCACAACGTATCTCGGTTTCTTCTGCCCCGGTCTCTCTCTTCCTTCTCTTTTTCTCTTTCTCTCTCTTTGTGTCTTCTGGTGAAATTGATCTTAATATTGTGTGCTGATTATATAAAGGCGCCGATGAAAGAAAAAATGCATTAGAGGTTTTAGAGCAGAGAGAAGACGAGGACGCGACAGCAAATTAAGCCATATGATAAGATTTTACAAGTGACATCTTATATGCTTACATGTCTGCATGCTGGACCGAGACGCTTGATGTAGTCTATAGCAGGGTCATCAGCTGGTTGTGTCCAGTCCAAATGCAGACCCTACAAGGTTTCAGCGGACCGAACCAAGTAAAATGGAAAAAGCATTGTATTAGAGCAGATAAGCATGTGAAAACATAAACTGGATATTGGTTCAGGATCTATAAAGTGTTCAACATGATCCAGATCAGCTGTTTTATCCCACCACATGTATTTATGTAAATTATCCAGCTGAAGGCAGCTCATAAGACCAGAGACTGGCTAAAGGGTGAGGTCAGTAGGTCAGAAATTGAACTTTTTTTTTTAGTCCTATGTAGACTGATGAACAAAATGGTGTGTTAAGTCCACAGTGAAAACATAATGATTTAATGATAATTGGACAGTGATGTATGTGCTTTTTCTTCTTGCCTCCGGTCAATGGTGCTGGTCAAAAGTGGTAATGGGAAGAGCCATGACGGAAACAGCATTCACTTTTCATTCAACTATTCATTCTGTGGTTAAAGCATTAAACTGTCACTCGCGTCACCGTTTGGTCATGTTAAGTGGTTAGCCAGACCTTTGTAAATAAATAAGGCATCTTATATAACTGGACACAGTTTAGTTGAATACCCCTGCTTTATAGAGTGTATTTGGTACTCACTTTATCAGTTAATGTACCTCAGTGACGCTTCTCACACAAAATAAACACTGCAAATTGGTTAAATTGTTTTAACGCTACTTCAATAATATGCTCAGTGAGAGTGTCAGGTGATTGTGTGTGTGTGTGTGTGTGAGAGACAGGGAGACAGAGGGAGAGAAAAGGGGGGGTAGAGAGGGTGAGAGAGAGGGTAAGAGATAAAGGGGGGGGAGAGAGAGGGTGAGAGAGGGTAAGAGATTTAAAGGGGGGGGAGAGAGGGTGAGAGAGGGTAAGAGATAAAGGGGGGGTAGAGAGGGTGAGAGAGGGTAAGAGATAAAGGGGGGGGAGAGAGAGGGTGAGAGAGGGTAAGAGATAAGGGGGGGGTAGAGAGAGGGTAAGAGATAAAGGGGGGGGGAGAGAGAGGGTGAGAGTGGGTAAGAGATAAAGGGGGGTAGAGAGAGGGTGAGAGAGGGTAAGAGATAAGGGGGGGTAGAGAGAGGGTGAGAGAGGGTAAGAGATAAGGGGGGGGGAGAGAGAGGGTGAGAGAGGGTAAGAGATAAGGGGGGGGGAGAGAGAGGGTGAGAGAGGGTAAGAGATAAGGGGGGGGTAGAGAGAGGGTGAGAGAGGGTAAGAGATAAAGGGGGGGGAGAGAGGGTGAGAGAGGGTAAGAGATAAAGGGGGGGTAAAAGAGGGTGAGAGAGGGTAAGGATAAGGGGGGGGGTGAGAGAGGGTAAGAGATAAAGGGGGGGTAAAAGAGGGTGAGAGGGGTAAGAGATAAAGGGGGGTAAAAGAGGGTGAGAGAGGGTAAGAGATAAGGGGGGGTAGAGAGAGGGTGAGAGAGGGTAAGAGATAAGGGGGGGGGGAGAGAGAGGGTGAGAGAAAGGGGAAGAGATAAGGGGGGGGGAGAGAGAGGGTGAGAGGGGTAAAAGAAAGGGGGGGGTAAGGGGGTGAGAGAGGGTAAGAGATAAAGGGGGGGTAAAGGGGGGAGAGGGTAAGAGATAAAGGGGGGTAGAGAGGGTGAGAAGGGGGGTAAAGGGGGGTAGGGGGTGAGAGAGGGTAAGAGATAAAGGGGGGGTAAAAGGGGGGAGGGGTAAGAGATAAAAGGGGGGGGGGAAAGGGGGGAGAGGGTAAGAGATAAAGGGGGGGTAGAGAGAGGGTGAGAGGGGTAAGAGATAAAGGGGGGGGGTAGAGAGAGGGTAAGAGATAAAGGGGGGGTAGAGAGAGGGTAAGAGATAAAGGGGGGGTAGAGAGAGGGTAAGAGATAAAGGGGGGGTAGAGAGAGGGTAAGAGATAAAGGGGGGGTAGAGAGAGGGTAAGAGATAAAGGGGGGGGGAGAGAGAGGGTAAGAGATAAAGGGGGGGTAGAGAGAGGGTAAGAGATAAAGGGGGGGTAGAGAGAGGGTAAGAGATAAAGGGGGGGGTAGAGAGAGGGTAAGAGATAAAAGGGGGGGGGAAAAGAGGGTAAGAGATAAAAGGGGGGGGAGAGAGGGGTAAGAGATAAAGGGGGGGTAGAGAGAGGGTAAGAGATAAAGGGGGGGTAGAGAGAGGGTAAGAGATAAAGGGGGGGTAGAGAGAGGGTAAGAGATAAAGGGGGGGTAGAGAGAGGGTAAGAGATAAAGGGGGGGGGGAGAGAGAGGGTAAGAGATAAAGGGGGGGGAGAGAGAGGGTAAGAGATAAAGGGGGGGGGAGAGAGAGGGTAAAAGATAAGGGGGGGGGAGAGAGAGGGTAAGAGATAAGGGGGGGGGGAGAGAGAGGGTAAGAGATAAGGGGGGGGGGAGAGAGAGGGTGAGAGAGGGTAAGAGATAAGGGGGGGGGAGAGAGAGGGTGAGAGAGGGTAAGAGATAAAAGGGGGGGGGAAAAGGGGGAGGGTAAGAGATAAGGGGGGGGGAGAGAGAGGGTGAGAGAGGGTAAGAGATAAGGGGGGGGTAGAGAGAGGGTGAGAGAGGGTAAGAGATAGGGGGGGGAGAGAGAGGGTGAGAGAGGGGAAGAGATAAAAGGGGGGGGAGAGGAGGGTAAGAGATAAAGGGGGGGGAGAGAGAGGGTAAGAGATAAGGGGGGGGGGGAGAGAGGGTGGAGAGGGTAAGAGATAAAGGGGGGGTAGAGAGAGGGGGTGGGGGGGGAGAGAGGGGTAAGGAGAAAAGGGGGGGGTAAAAGAGGGTGAGAGGGGTAAGAGTAAAGGGGGGGTAGAGAGGGTTTAGAGAGGGGAAGAGTAAAGGGGGGGTAAAAGAGGGTGGGGAGGGTAAGAGATAAAAGGGGGGGTAGAGAGAGGGGAGAAGGGGGAAAAATAAAAGGGGGGGTAGAGAGAGGGTGAGAGAGGGTAAGAGATAAAGGGGGGGGGGGGTAAAGGGGGGAGAGGGTAAGAGATAAAAGGGGGGGTAGAGAGAGGGTGAGAGAGGGTAAGAGATAAAGGGGGGGTAGAGAGAGGGTGAGAGAGGGTAAGAGATAAAGGGGGGGGTAGAGAGAGGGTGAGAGAGGGTAAGAGATAAAGGGGGGGTAGAGAGAGGGTGAGAGAGAGTAAGAGATAAAGGGGCGGGTAGAGAGAGGGTGAGAGATAAAGGGGGGGTAGAGAGAGGGTGAGAGAGGGTAAGAGATAAAGGGGCGGGTAGAGAGAGGGTGAGAGAGGGTAAGAGATAAAGGGGCGGGTAGAGAGAGGGTGAGAGAGGGTAAGAGATAAAGGGGTGGGTAGAGAGAGGGTAAGAGATAAAGGGGGGTAGAGAGAGGGTGAGAGAGGGTAAGAGATAAAGGGGGGGTAGAGAGAGGGTAAGAAATAAGGGGGGGTAGAGAGAGGGTAAGAGATAAAGGGGGGGGTAGAGAGAGGGGGGTGAGCGAGAGATAGGGTAAGAGATGAAGGGGGAAGAGGGAGAAAGGGGAGAGAGGGGAAGAGAAACTCACTGAGAGAGAGTCAGAGAGAGAGAGTGAGCAAAAGAGGGTGTGAGAGAGAGAGAGAGAAAGAAAGAAAGAGAGAAGTTAAGACTTTATCCCCTGTCTTTAACGTCCCTGCATCTATTGTGTTGGTGGATATTTGTTCATGCATATTTGGCCAGTCCTGTTCTGTGTGTATTGTGCCAGATAGCTCTGTGAACTTATTTCCAGTATTTGGCAGCAATGCAGAGAGATGTACAATATAGACATTCATATAGACAAGTCTTTTTCTCTTTTCCCTTTTACACGCACTTTAAATGAAATACCTGTTTACCTGCATATACTCAAAATCACCCCGCCCCCCCCGAAGACTTTTTCCCTAAGCTGTTGCATGGGCTCGAATATCACACACACACACACACTCTCTCTCTCTCTCTCTCTCTCTCACAGTCTACACAGTCTAAGGGCAGCTGTTTGGGAAGAAAATGTTTATAGGATAAATAGATTTTTGTGCAAACTCAATTCATGAGGCAATGTAGTTTTCGTAAATTAAGCTGCAGATCAATGTTCATCAATGAGTTCATCATTGACCTTTGACTTCTATTTTAAGCGGGTTTGAGCAAACAAATAACTATTATTAAATATAATTCAATATAACACTCAATATTTTAGAATTACTAGATATAAAATAATAAGCACAAACACAGGATAGTAAACAGAAAACCCGTAAACATGGCTGATAGACATTGGACAGTACGCCAAGACAAAATCAAAATACTTAGTATGTTAGAAGCAAATAAATCATGGAGCAAAGGGGAGATCGAATAATAAAACTAGAATATAAAATATAAGAAATAATTTAAAAATGTAAAACTAGAATGTAAAATATAAGAAATAATTTAAATAAAAATGTAAAACTAGAATGTAAAATATAAGAAATAATTTAAATAAAAATGTAAAACTAGAATGTAAAATATAAGAAATAACTTAAAAATGTAAAACTAGAATATAAAATATAAGAAAATATAAATAAAAATGTAAAACTAGAATGTAAAATATAAGAAATAATTTAAATAAAAATGTAAAACTAGAATGTAAAATATAAGAAATAATTTAATAAAAATGTAAAACTAGAATGTAAAATATAAGAAAATATAAATAAAAATGTAAAACTAGAATATAAAATATAAGAAATATAAATAAAAATGTAAAACTAGAATGTAAAATATAAGAAATAATTTAAATAAAAATGTAAAACTAGAATGTAAAATATAAGAAATAATTTAAATAAAAATGTAAAACTAGAATGTAAAATATAAAAAATAATTTAAATAAAAATGTAAAACTAGAATGTAAAATATAAGAAATAATTTAAATAAAAATGTAAAACTAGAATATAAAATATAAGAAAATATAAATAAAAATGTAAAACTAGAATGTAAAATATAAGAAATAATTTAAATAAAAATGTAAAACTAGAATGTAAAATATAAGAAATAATATAAATAAAAATGTAAAACTAGAATGTAAAATATAAGAAATAACTTAAAAATGTAAAACTAGAATGTAAAATATAAGAAATAACTTAAAAATGTAAAACTAGAATGTAAAATATAAGAAATAACTTAAAAATGTAAAACTAGAATGTAAAATATAAGAAATAATTTAAATAAAAATGTAAAACTAGAATGTAAAATATAAGAAATAATTTAAATAAAAATGTAAAACTAGAATGTAAAATATAAGAAATAACTTAAAAATGTAAAACTAGAATATAAAATATAAGAAAATATAAATAAAAATGTAAAACTAGAATGTAAAATATAAGAAATAATTTAAATAAAAATGTAAAACTAGAATGTAAAATATAAGAAATAATTTAAATAAAAATGTAAAACTAGAATGTAAAATATAAGAAATAATTTAAATAAAAATGTAAAACTAGAATATAAAATATAAGAAAATATAAATAAAAATGTAAAACTAGAATGTAAAATATAAGAAATAATTTAAATAAAAATGTAAAACTAGAATGTAAAATATAAGAAATAATATAAATAAAAATGTAAAACTAGAATGTAAAATATAAGAAATAATTTAAATAAAAACGTAAAACTAGAATGTAAAATATAAGAAATAATTTAAAAATGTAAAACTAGAATGTAAAATATAAGAAATAATTTAAATAAAAATGTAAAACTAGAATGTAAAATATAAGAAATAATTTAAATAAAAATGTAAAACTAGAATGTAAAATATAAGAAATAATTTAAATAAAAATGTAAAACTAGAATATAAAATATAAGAAAATATAAATAAAAATGTAAAACTAGAATGTAAAATATAAGAAATAATTTAAATAAAAATGTAAAACTAGAATGTAAAATATAAGAAATAATATAAATAAAAATGTAAAACTAGAATGTAAAATATAAGAAATAATTTAAATAAAAACGTAAAACTAGAATGTAAAATATAAGAAATAATTTAAAAATGTAAAACTAGAATGTAAAATATAAGAAATAATTTAAATAAAAATGTAAAACTAGAATGTAAAATATAAGAAATAATTTAAATAAAAATGTAAAACTAGAATGTAAAATATAAGAAATACACTAGAAGAAAAGAAGAATCTAAAATAAAGAATATCAAGTATAAATAGAATAATAATACAAAATATAATATAAAACAGACGATCATTATGCAATATATAAAAATGGAATAAAAATAAACAACAATAAAATAAGAATAGAATAAACAGAAGTGATAGCAAAATGTACAGTGAGATGGGTGGATGGATGTGGACAGGATACAGATATAATAGTATGACATTACGAGACTCTGATGAAGTTCCAATGTCTAGGAGCTAAAACAATAAACAGGAAGAGATTGAGAAGGAGTATAGGAGTGAAGGTCAGCAGTGTACTTTGCCTCAAGACCACTGATAGCCTTCAAGGTTATTATAAGAACCTTGTAGTCGGTATGTAAAAAGACGGGTAACGGGTGCAGTTTAAATCGGATGAGTAGTTTATATACTGTAGTTTATTATAGGTTGCATAGGTGGAGCGTGGGTGCCGAGTTGCAAATATATCGTGGAGTTGCGGCATATGAAGCAATCGTCATCTTCTTTCGGCTTTTCCCTTCAGGGGTCATAGTTATAGTTATAGTCCATAAGTGAAGTAGTGATGGTGTGAATCGAAGTGTCTAGGCCATTTTGTTTTGAGGAATACGGTGGCTGTGAAGCACAATAACAAATCCAAAAACACAAGGACAATTCAGACAAAGAGGAGAAGGTAGGTATAGTTTGCGAATAGAATTCTTCCCTCTGATTGGAGGAGACATGTGTCACTCAGGATATACAGGAAGTCCAGCAGGCTGCAGCAGTAGAAAGTGGATTGGTGTGTGTATGAACGCAGCTCTGCTCTTATAGCGCTCCTTACATCCTTTAATCTGGAATAGTGTGGTATTCAAAACATAGCTGGTGTGTTTTTAGAGATCGCAAACTAATCTTTACGCCATGATACACATGATATATCAGTATATCCAAAATCACGCCGTATGAACGTCCTTCCTCAAAGTAGCACTGAATGAATTCCATTTTCTTATAAATATAAATGTGTTTGTTATTTTCATTAAAAGATTTAAAGTTGCACTATTGGGGGGTGGGGGGTGGTTCAAAGTGAAGGCAGAACTCCACACATGTACAGGAAATAAAGTTAGATGCACAATTTCCTACTTCCTGTATATCCTGAGTGACCGATGTCTTGTCCAATCAGGGGGAAGAATTCCATTTCAACATTATAAAAGTACAATAAAAATACCTAAAGTGTAATATCAGTGTTTGCAGGATCCATTTAGACTGTTTGCGGCATATAAAGAACCAAGTCGGGAGTTTTTATTTCTCATTCTGCTATTAAGTTGGTGACAAAAAACACGGCATTGTATCTGATTGTTATATGAGATGCAGGAAAGAAACTATTGGATGCACAAAGTACGACTACGATTCAAAGCAGCTTTCATCTTAGCCAGCCACATAGTTTCTCTGACTTGGATAAAACTAGACTGGACTAGTATGTACTCTGTGTGCTCTCAATTTTGCTAACACACACACACACACACACACACACACTCCCACGCCTTGGCGCCCCTCTGCTGGTTGTGCAGCTGTAGATTAGATGGTCTGGCAGTAATTGTGTTACTGGGACTTCTGGGTTTCAGGGAGAGAGACCGAGATATGGGATGGAGTGAAATAACACGGTGGAAAGTGTTTCTCAGCAGCAGTTTCATACCCAAGCTTCGTTTGAAATAAAGAAAGAAACACTAGCACCCGAAGTCCTCTAGGTATAAATTGACTTATTAAGGTTGATGGAATGCAAGAATTGTCCCTGAGCGCTGAGGAAAAAAAACATTCCAGAGCCGTCGATTTTCCCATCATCATGGGCAGAGCTCTACAGAGAGCCTGAATGTAGAAGTGGAAGTATTTTCTCACCTCAGGGTTAGAGAGAGACCTGGTGAAGAGTGAGAACGCCATCATCGTGGAACTAATCGATTCAAGGAGACGGGATATGACCAACACGGTTCCAGGCTTTTCGTGATGATGAATATTCATGAGATTTGAGGGTTTGGTTAATACTTTTTTTAAGGAACGAGTGGTAAATCTTTTATGGCCTGCCAGAATCATTGGACTAGATCTTCAGCATAGTCTAAACTTCTGAAAAGACAAACTGGAAAAATTTGTCAAACTGGGAAACGCAGAGATTGAACATATTCTAGATTTTATACAATTTCTAGGTCGATATTTAAATTTGGACACATTTGTCATATTGATTGATATGAAAACTTTCTACTCAACGGCTCATGACAGCCTCCTCAACCCTGAGATTAGCAAGCCGCGCCAAATCAGCTACTTACTTATTCACTAAACAGTGTACAAAGTAGGTCCTCTTCGCCGTATATACAACGATTAGCTTTAGAGAACCTGTTTGTGTGTTAAATCTATGATATTTACTATACAGGTCACGGTATTGAGGAACTAAATACACACCGATAGCTAGCTTGTTGCTAAAAAGTGATGCATTCAAGCCTAGCCCATCCCCCCACCCCCTCACACACCCGCTAGCTTGAATATACCAGGTCGAAAATGACGTAATTCGGATTTCTGACTCCTGTTTCTAAGGCAAAATGATCTCCTCCGTTGAGTTCTTTAGTGTTTTCTCGGATGCGTTCGATCCATCACGGATTGTCAGAGCTCGCACCTTGTTAAGTCCCTGCTAGCTCGAGTTAAAGAAAAAAAAAAAATTCTGAAATTCATCAAATTTTCACTCACTTTCTTGTTGATCATGTACAACGGATCTAAAAAGTCTTCAGATCTTTTTTATGTTGGTTTCTCAATACCTTTCTTACTTTTTAGATCTGCTGTGTTGTAGAAAAATTAAAATGAATTATATTTTCTTGGTAGCTCTGTTGGTTATGGCTCTGGGCTGTTGATCAAGCCCCAGCACCTCCAAGCTGCCACTGTTGGGCTCTTGAGCATTGGCCCTTGACCTCCTCTGCTCAAGGGGCGCTGCATCATGGCTGACCCTGTGCTCTGACCCCAACTTCCTCAGAAGGCCTGCTTCCTCCTTCCAAAGACCACTGCAGGGGTAGTTCCTGCCTCAGACTTCATGCCCAGGAACCTTTGGCTGAAACTCTGATGCATATGGCACGCAAAACAGGAAACAATTCAGACGATGACTTCATAATTCCTGGACGGTTGGATTCTACAGGATTCCCGGGAGACGTACGAGTCGTATTTTTTAACGTTACGCCTGAAAACGAAGCCGTCGTGAGCCTCTCCTTCCCTCATGGAAGAAGGAAGCCGTCACAGCACTGACCGTGAACATTTATGAGGATCATCTAAACCCTGGATTATCTGAAATGAAGGATCTTATAGTTTCAGACCGGTCTGCTTTGTAGTGATATTTTACATTTTCACACCCCTAAACAGGATGCTGAACAAAACAAACTGTGATTGGTTGCTGTACATGTCAGTCACACCCTCTCGTGGGTGATCCTTAGCTAATAAAAAAGTTGCTACGGAGTCCAGACCTTCTGCCGTCAGTCTGAAGGCCTGCCTGCGTGAGACTATGGCAGAAGTGACTGCTCGAGTAATCGGTGATGATATAATAGCGTGTAACAGACGTGCTGTAATCCCGACACCCTTGATATTTAATGTGCACACCGTCAGAGACTTGGTGACAGAACCAGAATAGATTAGTTTCATTAGCAAGCGGCGAGAAGAGAAATAAAAAGACGGCACGCTCCCCCCAATCCGGCACCAGATGAGCTCTATTAGCCTCATACGCGATTCATTAGAGCACTGAAAGCCTCCTGAGAGAAAATAAGAGCTCATTCAGGAATAACCCACAACACATCACGATCCTCAGACTGTCATTAATTTTTACTACGAGTCCTTTTACACTTTATTAAACATTTTTTTTTTTATTAGTTTTTCCCCAATTGCTTGTGTTCAGGACTCAATAAGTGGCAATAAAACTTTGCTTTAATGTGATCAATAACTGAACTCAAGATAAATATCTAGGAATATAAGCAGAAAAATGAAGTGTTGCATGAACTCTCTCTCTCTCTCTCTCTTGATCTCTCTCTTTTTATCTCTTGGTCTTTCTCTCTCTCTCCCCGCTCTCTCTCTCTCTCTCTCTCTCTCTCTCTCTCCCCTCTCTCTCTCTCTCTCTCTCTCTCTCCCTCTCTCTCTCTCTCTCTCTCTCTCTCTGTCTCTCTCTCTCTTTTTATCTCTTGGTCGGTCTCTCTCTCTCTCTCTCTCTCTCTCTCTCTCTCTCTCTCTCTCTTTTTTTCTTTTTCTCTCTCTCTCTCTCTCTCTCTTTTCCCCTCTTGCTCGGTCTCTCTCTCTCTCTCTCTCTCCTTTCTTTCTTTATTTCTTTCTTTCTCTCTCTCCCTCCCTCCCCCTCTCTCTTTCTCTATCTTTCTCTTTCACACTCTTTCTTTCTTTCTTTCTTTCTTTCTTTCTTTCTTTCTTTCTTTCTTTCTTTCTTTCTTTCTTTCTTTCTTTCTTTTTTTCTCTTTTCTTTCTTTCTTTCTTTTTTTCTCTTTTCTTTCTCTCTTTCTTTCTCTAGCTTTCTTTCTTTTTTATCTTTCTCTCTCACACTCTCCCCTTTTCTTTCTTTCTTTCTTTCTTTCTTTCTTTCTTTCTTTCTTTCTTTCTTTCTTTCTTTCTTTCTTTCTTTCTTTCTTTCTTTCTCTCTCTCTCCCTCCCCCCCTCCTCTCTCTCTCTCTCTCTCTCTCTCTCTCTCTTTCCTTTTTTTCTCTTTTCTTTCTCTAGCTTTCTTTCTTTTTTATCTTTCTCTCTCACACTCTCTCTTATTTCTTTCTTTCTTTCTTTCTTTCTTTCTTTCTTTCTTTCTTTCTTTCTTTCTCTCTCTTTCCTCTCTCTCTTTCTTTCTCTCTTTCTTTCCTTTTCTCTTTCTTTCTCTACACTTTCTTTCTTCTTTCTTTCTTTCTCTCCTTTCCCCTTTCTTTCTTTCTTTCTTTCTTTCTTTCTTTCTTTCTCTCTCTCTCTCTCTCTCTCTCTCTCTCTCTCTCTCCTCTCTCTCTCTCTCTCTCTCTCTCTCATATCCAGTTATCCTTTTTGGGAAAATGTCATCGTCAGATCTCTGCACTTTTCTAATGATGGTGAAAGACTGTTTTTTGTAGTTTTGTAGAAACAAAAGCAGAGGTTTGAAGAAAAGCTCTGTAGCGGCTGTCTTGGTGTAATATCCGTATCCGTATTAATATACGATTTCTTACTGTTAGCTGTTTGACTCCCAGCAACATGAATTCCCAGAACATGGCGTGATGAAATTTGTGCTTAGAGGTGGAGGATTTGTATTTTTTTTTTTTTTTTATTTTATTTTAAACCAAAAAATATCTGAGGAAACTTTGCACCTCTATGCTGCATGCTCTACATCTAAAGCATTTATACTGTAATACGTGGAATAAACAGAAGAATGAAAAGCTCTGAAACGACTAATACGTGAAAGAACAAAGAAACGAAGCTCAGCATTCGCCCAAAATGTGTACAGGACACTGAAAACATTATTATATCATCATGGTCATCTCATGTTTACCTGGTCGTCCTCATTCAGTTGGGAAAAGTCATTAAATATGACGCGAAAAATATCTATATTTAGAGACTTTAAACATTAAATGGGGTCGAATTGACTCCAAGGATAATAGAAGGGTTAAAAGGAAGGAAAGCATCTTGCTAAAATTCAGCTTTAGTTACATTACGATAATCCAACACTGAATTCCGCGTCCGTGTGTTTACGTTGCTTTAACCCATTTCATTAATTCCCGCCTTCTTGCATACCAATTAGTCGATTTATAAAAGTCTTGCAGCAACTATTGGCCAAATTCCTGCCTCTCAACCATTAGCCAAGTCCCCCGGGGCATTCAAAAACAGTTGTGTGACGATAGCAGCAAATGACCACTCCCCTGGCTCGAAACAATGCCCAGGTGAACGTACATATTTACAGAGGAATCGCACAGAAATGACCATGCTTTTGTCCCATATTGTATATTATAGGTAGAAGGTACAGATAGTAACAATGTTTTGGATGCTATTAATCCAGACGTCCAATCGCCCCAATAAAATGACCGTCTATTTGGAAAACTAGAACATGGTCACCCTAGTAATGAAGTGGAAACGATGTGTTCAGGTCCGCAGAACTGGTCTCTTGTCCTAGAAGTTTACTGTAAAGGATCCTTGCTCATGCGGTGCATTTCCTGGTTTCTTTATGTTGCCCATGTTCTAACCTTAGCCTGCAGACTCTCACATACACCCCCGCTGTAACGTGGCCGCGCAGGCTGGACCGTGTGCAGAGCGGATGGTGCCGCCGTCTTCCCCTCATTCCTACGGTTGCCATGGTGAGCAGGGTCTGTGCCATGGCTGCTCCTTTGGAGAAGAAATTAACAGTACTTTAATTGGCTCAAGGCTCACAGCGTGCCTTATCTGCCTGCCGTACTCCGCAGTATGCAGTGCCGTGTGCATGTGAATGTAACGGGAATGATTCGGAGGATGCTTTAGTTTATTGAGTTTGAGAAATTTAGGATAAACCCTGTAGTGTGAGGGATTTTTTGCGTGATCAGATCTTCGCATATCCTTCAGCTTGAGGAAGTTGGAAGGAAAACGGAGCAGGTGCGGCTATGATGAAGGTTAAGGGCCTTGCTCAATTGCACAAGAGTGGCAGCTTGGCAGTGCTGGGGATTGAACCCCGACCTTCCAATCAACAACCCAGAGCTTTAACCACTTAACCCCAGTTAGAACTCGGGTCTAAAATTCCTGTGGAATGACCCATGATCCCCATAAGCATTTTTGCACAATCAAGGTGTGCCATGTTGGTAGACTCTTACTCTGGAGTTCTGTGAGCGCTTTAACAAAGTATTAGTTACCAAGTATACAGTGGAACCCTGGATTGCGAGTAACATGCTTTACGAGTACTTTGCGAGATGAACAAAAATTGTTAGTAAAATTTAACTTGGTTAATGAGACGAGCATCATGCGATGAGATTGCACGGGAAATCTCACAACTGAGCCCCCATGAAGAAAAAGCTTGAAATGGAAGGCAGGAATAATAATGATAATAAGAAGAAGACAATTACGGTAGAAGTTAAAAAGGAAATCCTTGAGAAGCATGAATGAGGTGTTCGCGTGGCTGACCTTGCAAGATTTTATAGCAAGTCTACGTCGATGATTTGCACCACTTTGCAATTTTGGGCAATAATTTGTCCATAAAATACCATTAAAAATTAATTTTATATGAACCCAATTTTATTGGGTGTGTGGAACGGATCATCCGCTTTGCTATACGAGCTTATTGTGCGACCAGGTTATTGTAAATGTTGTCATTTTTGCTTTTTTTTCATCTCCAAAAACATTGTTTTTCAGTTGATTGTGTCGGTTGCTCGATCACATTAAAGGTGGCAAAAAGAGCTGACATTATTTGTGATGGAAATAATGAGGCCAAAATCATAAAATTCTGCAGTTTGAACTGCAGAGGTATGCAGACGTCTTATATCCACTGCAGCCATGATGTGTGTGCCAGGGTATCAGAAAGACTATTGATCTTAGTGTATGGAATTAAAGATGCTTGAGGGGGAAAAAACAATTCTGCTCTCTAGAAACTCTCCGTTTGCTTTGTTCATCCACTGCGGAAAACATTTCAGATATAATTCAGGAAATCCGACGTCCTGTAAATCTCGGCTTTAGGATGTTGATTTCACACATCTGTTAATGTGTTTGAGGACCTGGCTTTGAGTTTGTGTGTGTGTGTGTGTGTGTGTGTGTGTGTGTGTGTATTGTATATTTGCAAGTGTGTGTGGGCTGATTTGTTTCTCCGATCTGTCATGGTCTCGAATGTTTTGAAGAGCTTCTCTGGCCCGCTGCACTTCTCTGCCATACTTCCATCACTTCTGAGAGAGAGAGAGAGAGAGGTAGGTGAGGCTGCTGCTGCTGATGCTGCTGCTGCACTAACCTGACCCGTCTCCTAGCAACAAGGCTGTTTGGTCCGGGACAGAGGAGTGGAAGCTGAGAGAGAGAGAAAGAGAGCGCGCACAGAGATGGAGAGTATGAAAGGAAAGGAAAGGCTGCAATTATTCTGTGCCATTGGACAGAGCAGAGGCCTGGAGGTGGAGAGCAGAACTAGAGGGGGGAAGAGAAAAGAGTGGGGGAGGTAGAGAAGGCTAGCAAAAGGGGTTATTTAGATACAGGAGCGGCGCAGCGAATGCGTGACGAAGAGGGAGATGAATTCCGCTGGACTGTAACAGTATTTTTCTGACAGCCCGAGTTGAACAAAACTACTCTGTTCCTCTTCTGTTTCTTCTGTTTTGTCAAATCCTTTACATTTTTCCTATAGCCATGCTTTCTTCTGTCTATCAGAACTTGCTAGTCCAAGTCTGTTTTTTTTTTTTGTGTGTGTGTGCATAAAAGACCAAAAGAGCAAGGTCAGTTCTGAAGGATGGTGTTGTCCCCCATATTTTATTCATGCATACACTCAAGTGCCATAACCTTGCCAGAATGGCATTCGCATACTGCCATGATTTTGTGCCACAATGGAAATGCTAATTGGGAGTGTGTGTGTCTGGCACATGGCAGGACAGCCTGGCTTTGCCTTCTCTTGAGTGCACTGACTTTGACCCCATCTTGCCATTTTCAGGAGGGGTGTGGGGTGAATGTCCGATCTGCTCTGCCTTGAGGTGTAGCCCCTGTGTGTGTGTGTGTGTGTGTGTGTGTGTGTATGTGCGTGCGCGTGTATGTGGTCGGATGAGCAGGAAGGTAGGTCTGCTACACCCCCCTCCCTCTCCTGTCTCACATTGGCTTGTGTGGAGGCCCTGCTGCTGTCATGCACACTAACATCCCAGGCTGCTGATGTGCCCCACAACCGTTAGGAGGAAAGGGGGCAGGGCAGCATCCTGCTCCAGTGGCATACGTCTAAAACACACACACACACACACACACACACACACACACACACATTCTGAGTCTGGCATCCATGCCCTATTTCCTGGAGATAATATAGCACATAGGATGCCAGTAGTAAGCATGTTTAGACCACAGGAGCCCAGGTCAAGCTCACACATGCACACCTGTGAAACTTCTAATGAGAATTCTGCTACATCAGGTGCATTAGAACAGCAAAGATGACCAAATTGTGTGACTTTGGACCATCTAGCGCCAAAGCTTGGCAACTCTGAGGTATTTTTGAGTGTATTTATATTTCCAGAGCTGCAGGATTTTAAGATGATATTCATTGGTGAGGGAGAGGCGGGCCAGTAAGAAAATGATCCACTGGTCCCCCATGTATTGTATCTAGCTAGCAAAGACACCTCCAAGCAGCTGAAGTGTGTCTGTCTTGACATTTTTCCAGCGTGCAGACCCAAAAAACACACACAAGACCATTTGTTAAGTTCACTTTAAACCAGTGAAGTAGAACAAAGATGAGCAACATCATGGCAGACCACAGCACCTCAACCATCACCGGCAGCACCATGACACTACCACTCCCATCACCATAGTGGAACAAAAAAGCACAGACCTCATACACTGCTGCAGGCTGCCAAAGTTGCCTTCATCAGCCAGCACAGAACATTGGAAAATGGCACAGAGTGTCATAAAGGTCAGAAAGGGGGAGCTGGGAGGGGTGGAGGCGAGGAACAGAGAACAGGGACAGGTGCACATGAGAAGGACACTGGGGTGTGGGGTGATAGGGCTGCTCATGTGGAATAGAGTAAGAGACAGTGGAAATAAATTAGTGTGTATAAAGAGAAGGGCAGTGTGCATGTGGCGCTAACTGGCTGTGTGTGTCACATGAGCCTCATAAGGTCAGCGGAGGTAAGCATGGTGGTTAGCCTCTATATAACTGTGAACTTTTATCTTGTTTTTGGGTTTTTTTTTCCCCAAAGAACTTTTTAGAATGTTCTTTCTTTGCTTTGACTTTGGTTATATATTTATATCTTTTATTTTATTTCTTATTTTATTCTAGTGTCGTCTTTGTCGTGATTTGAAAACTGTCTTGTTTTATTTATTTATTTATTTATTTATTTATTTATTTTTGAAGTACTCTTGACGGTACAGAAATGCATTCTGAACAAGGCCCCGAGGACAAAGGGAACTCTAACGTTAGGCATTCTGCTGAAACCACACTAAATCATGAAAGGTGAATTAGTTATACTGTCTGTTTTGGTTTCTGTTATTGTTCTGCCATAAATATTAACACATTTTATATTTTTCTATGCGAGCGCAACGGAGCAACCAGATCCGAGCAGGTCTGCATGCTAGCTAGCGAAACGTATGATGAATAATGAAGGACATCACCAATCATGCGAGATCATTTAAACGCCTATAAAACATCTAGAATAAAGATGATTTTGCAGCATGCTGGATGGAAGCAGTCAGCACATTGCTGCCTCTTCATTTTCTCCCTGATGAATTCAGCCATTTGGAAGTCGCTCACTTTCTTGCAGTGTACATGTTAGTGGGCGATCGTCTTAACTCTTAAATCTATTAACTCTTACCTGCTCAAGTATATAACAGTGTCCAATCTATGAAATATATAATAGCTATAATATTTATATCTACACTATATTGGCAAAAGTTTTGGGACGTTTGCCTTTACATGCACATGAATGTAATATGGAGTTGTCCCGCCCTTTGCAGCTATAACAGCTCCAACTCTTCTGGGAAGGCTTTCCACAAGGTTTAGGAGTGTGTTTATGGGAATTTTTGACCGTTCCTCTAGAAGTGCATTCGTGAGGTCAGGCACTGATGTTAGACGAGAAGGCCTGGCTCACAGTCTCCGCTCTAATTCATCCCAAAGGTGTTCTATGGGGTTGAGGTCAGGACTCTGTGCAGGCCAGTCAAGTTCCTCCACACCAAACTCACTCATCCATGTCTTTATGGACCTTGATTTGTGCACTGGTGTGCAGTCATGTTGGAACAGGAAGGAGTCATCCCCAAACTGAAGCATTAAGAGTTCCTTTCACTGGAACTAAGGGGCCGAGACCAACCCCTGAAAAACAACACCTGAATTCAATGGTATGGAGGGGTGTACCAAAACTTTTGGCAATATAGTGTATATATGTAATATAGGTATTTTGAAAATCTTAGCATGAGTCTCACACACTTTACACCTGATTTTAAGACTTCACTGTATGGCAGCTGGCAGTTATGGATAATTTGCTTTGACAACGTGAGAAATCTATTCTTTAATTTTAAATATATTTATTTCTAAAAATCTATATCGATTCAAAAATTCTCATGCACCAAATGTAACCGTGTACAAAATGATACCACATATGTTTTACTTTTAAAGTACGCCTGAGAGTCCAGGAACTCTTCATCCACGACTTCCTGTTTTTCAAAACGAGGAGGCTTGGTGATTACACACATGAACTAAAAGTGTGTTGGTTCATACATCTGTACAATAGCCGTCAAAATGCATGACAATAATGCTTGTATGCACCCTGTTTGGTCTATAATTAAGAAGCTACAGACCTTTCACCTTCATGCCAACCAACACAAGTGCCTGCAGTTTGACAGACGTTACTGGATCTTTGACCGAAATGGGGTTCTTTGTGTTCAGATGAGACGAAGTTAAATAAAAATAATTCCTACCGTTAATTATGATTGAGGATCTGGGATATGCTGCTGTATTTCCATGAAGAACTGGGGAGATTTTAAACGGCTTGCCATCAGATGGAGCTCACACAAAGTGCTAAATGCAGGCGTGTCATTAACCGACGCTTTCGACATCCATTAATGGTTCTCTAATTGTCATTGAATGATTAAGCTCATTAACAAGACACATTTCCTTACTTTACTTTATTTACTCCTCTTTCCCAAAGGTTCCAATATTAATGGAGTTGACCGTATGTCAAAAAGATTGTAGACGCAATCTTTAAGCAAATGAGTGCGTCAGGAAGAGCGCGACAGAGCTAAAGAGGGCCTGAGAAGATAGTCAGAGAAGACTGAAGGCGCATACTGTATAAAGGCAAGGAATGGACATGGAGAATATTCATATGATGTTCAGGAAAGGAAATAAGACAGCACCTTGATATGCTAGTTCATGTGAGGGCACCACTGAGTCTGTGAGCCAACACGAAGCCCACACAAATGGAAAGAAAGTGAAAAAATCCACACAGACATTAGCTTGAGTTTGGGTCAAACCAGAGACCCTGGAACTGTGAGGCACCAACGATACCTGGTGTGCCTCCATACTGGTCTGGTTCTGTTTTTTTCCCCACTGCAAAGGTTTTAATCTACAAAATTTAACACTTGTGATGGCAGCATGCGAAACGTCTTGTGGCTATAAATGAAGTTATTAAATGATTAAACTGTGTGTGGTGTCCTGGTGCAAAGGTTAAAAAAAGTCTCTCTCTCTCTGTCTCTGTCTCTCTCTCTGTCTTTGCTGCAGAGTGTGGACGGTGCTACCGGACAGGAGATCTCGTCTCTGAAGAGAGTTGCCGTGGTGGAGGATTTCTACGATATCATCTACGCCATGCATGTGGAGATCAGCTCCGACCCAGCCAAAGTGCCCAAACATGCTGGCCAGAAGAAAACATACAAAGCGGTTAATTAGCACATTACACAACCTTCATTCTTCCTGATGCTCTCTGAATGTGTCTCGCTCTCTCTTTCCTGTCTGCTCCTTTCACTTAGCAATTATATTCTTCCCTATCATTTTTTTTTTCTTCTTTCTTCCTCTCAAATGTTCTTATTTTGACTAGCTTGATTGCATGTCATGTCACTGCCCGAACTCCAGACCCACAGCTGCTCGGTACTGATTTGAGGCTTTTTCTCTTTTGTCGCCGAATCAGGAATATGTCTTCAAACGGAAAAAAAACCCCTTAGCATCTCTTTTATATAGCTGGTGCCTTCCGCTGCCCTGTTGTGTTATGCAATCTGTTGCATCTGTGATGATTATTTCTTTTCAGTTATAGTGCACTCGATACTGACACGCCATTATTATATCTCCCTCGTCTAATTTTGATGAGCTTTGCTCAATACCGCTCTAAACCCCACCCCCTTGTGATACTGCCCTCTAATGGATAGATGAAGGACTGCATGTAAACCATGACGGAGCAGCCTCAACAACACCTCTTCAACACCTTTGTGCTCCGCATCAACAGAAGCACAAATATAGTCTTGTTTGTTTCTGTTTCCTCTAATGTATAATTGATGGAGATCTGTGTTTTCAATGCTAACACACACACACAGCTGGCTGTGTTCCCTGCGTGCCTGCTAGCTGTATGGCATGGCAGCCATCCAGAGCCTGTTCTGGGCCGGGGGTCTTGACATCGAGTCTCCCTGGTGAGCAGAGCATCTCTGTGGCATTATGCCAGTCCCCGTGCTCTTGTATAGAGCAGCGACTCTAAATTTCTGTTCGGCTGCTGGGACTTATATCCAGCATGGGTTTTATTTTTTCAACGGTGCACTCCATACAGGAGTATGGAGTACACTGGGGTGTAGGCTTAGGGCTTTGTGGATTTTATTTAACAGTCCCTTGCATTTGTAACACACACACACTGACCTGCTGCTGCGGTGCCACGGTGGCCCTATGTTTGTTTTTCTGAGCCTCAGGGGAGAATGTGGATCTATTGTGGGGGTGTATTTATTTATTTATTTTTTCTTTTTCTTTCTGTCTTCATTTTAGCCTGGGATGCTGCTGCAGGTTTTGTAGGGAGGAGGTGAAATAATTGGAGAGATTGGGCCCGAGAACGAGGGAAAGAAATCAGTGGGTGAAGAATGAAAAGAGGACAAAGCACAGATGTTGATGAATTATTGCTTAGATAGACACAACGATTTGAGATATAAATATATATATGTATAAATATCTCAGGATAGTCCGTGGTTTGGAGTAGAAAAGAAAAAGGAGGTAGTGGTCTGCTCACTTCATTTTAATACGAGTCAGACCCCTCCAGCACAGTCTCAGTCACTGCTGCTCACTGATTTAAGAACCTGATTAGCACTTCATTTGCCTTTCCCCTGAATTAATGAAATTTAAATTTAGATTGGATGCTGTCTCTCCACTGATAAACTACCTTTGTTCATGGAGTGTGTGTGTGTGTGTCAGTGTGTGTCCTGATACCTTGCTATTTTGCAGCTGATTGACAGAGACTCTGTCACCAAGGGCTGCAACTGACATTTAAGTGTCACACCTTCCACTCTTAAACACACACACACACACACACACACACACACACACACACACACACACACACACACACACACACACACCTCTTAAACTCCCTACATTCCTCTAAGCCACTACACTCCTATAACCCCCGGTGGCTGTGTTCTCACTGTTGGTCTGAATAAGCAGACACAATGAGACATGACTCTAACAGTGATTCAGAGTGGCACACATAGCACAGCTCACAGGGAGGTAAAGAGGCTCGACTAGCTGCAGGTGTCGCGGGTATGCGCAAGACGGCCCGTTTTTCTATAGGATCTTCCAGAGCATCACGTCTGAATGCTAACAACATGTCAGTATAGCGCAGAAATACAGAGAGCTCGGCAGTGATGAAGCGTTTCAAAAAAATTGAGATGTGTGACTCTGAAAGCAACAGCTCTCATACAGATGTATGTTGTAACAAACCTCGTCTCGCTCTGTTTCTGTCTCAGATAGCAGAGACGTACGCGTTTCTGCCCAGAGAAGCGGTGACCCGATTCCTGATGGGCTGTGGGGAGTGTCAGAAGAGGATGCACATCAGCCCGAGCGGAGCCGAGTGCAAGGGTACGGCATCCTGAAAGCCTACTGAAATATCTTCACGCTAATGTTTCGACACTTTTACTTTTTTTTTTCATTTAGGTACTTTAGTTTGTAGACCTTTTTTTATTTATTTATCCCGATCCACAGGATATATGCAATACATCAATTTTAACAAATGTACATGCTACAAAAAACCCCCAAACATCTTGGCAAGTTCAATTACCTTGAATATGATCTAAATGATTTAGTATTTCCTATTAAATGATTACAAGAAACTACATCTAAGATTATTAAACCTGTTTCCTAACATAATTATTATTTATACAATTATTTATTTTGCTAATCGTAAGCACTTCAAGGGGAGCAAGAATATTTTTGCACTCTGTGCTCTGGCACAAAGCATGGGGTCGGATGTAGAGCTGATTTCATTATTAAAACATAAGACAGAGATAACTGGAGCAGCTTTTGACTGCAAATTGTGATTCCAGATGTTCTCAGGATACAATGCAGACACAAGACATGTGAAATGGTCAGGTGTGTAAAAGATGGACAGTGTCATATATCAGTTCATAAATTTATCCCTAATGAGCGAACAAGAGGAGACGATGGACGAGGAAATGCTCCTGGAGACGATATGAGGAAGAAACCCTGAACCAGACTCCGGTTATAGAGCAATTATAAATCATTCTTTTCTATAACTGCGTACTATTTGGCCTGATAGTACTGATAAACTGATCGTCGTAGCAGAACCGGTCACATCAGTTGCTGTCCATAGCCGTCTTCATGGTTTCTAAGTGCTCACTTATTCGTGAGCGTTATTCGAAAGCCAAAAGCGAAACCTCCACAGTGGTGTAACGTCTCCACGTCCACATTGTTCCAGGTTCTGCAGAGATGATTGGCAGTAAAGGGATTCACAGTCCCAGAGAACAAATCCCCCTACCCCTTTGGCTCTTGCTCTCCGTCCACCCCCACCTAACAATTCCTGAAGTTAACGTGTCCCCAACTGCTAGACCTCTCTATCACATATGCCACACACACTCGCCAAAGACATTTATTAGGCTCTGATCAATGGAGTGTCTTGTCCTCCCTGCATGCTGCAATTAGCCCAATTACAGCCCCTTTTCTGAAAAAATCTCACTCCCAGGACACCAGGTTTCTGCAGGAAGGAGATAAAAGGGGGAGAGGGAAGATTTGGGATCAGGGAACGCAAAGAGTTCAGTGGGGGAGGAGCCGGATGGAGAGATCCTGTCTAGGACACTGAAGGCAACAAAAAAAAGACCTATTACAAGCCAAGCATCCAAAGACCTACTCCTGGGTGTGAGATGAACACACACACACACACACGCACACACACACACAAACACCTCCAGGCTTGATCTGTCACAGCCCTGTGTGGCAGCATGAGGACAACATTGGGTGTCGCTTCATAAAGCGAGTGCTAATTGGCTTCATACCCCACGGGGGTCCATTAACCCTCCTCCCCTCCACTCCTTTTTCACCCCCTCCTATTGCCCCTCTATTTAGCTCCGGCTACCCACGCGAAAGTTCAGCTCTAAATTATTAAATGTGATTAATTACTGTGCACACAGGCGCTTTTTAAAAAAAAAAAAAAAAGACTCCAAAGCTGTAGCGTGTGTCGTTTCTTTGAGCTCTCTTTATATCGTGGTCAGAACTATTTTTAATATTGCAAAGAAGATATTATATTTAATGTCAAAGATTAGGTACTGTACACGCTGACCTGAACACTGTTTCTGGACGGAAATCTGTATAGCGTGAGGCGAAAATGAATATCACTCGGTGGTTCGAGTGGTTAAGGCTCTGGGCTGTTGATCAGGGTTCAAGCCCCAGCACCACCAAGCTACCACTGTTAGGCAATTGAGGAAGGCCCTTAACCCTCTCTGCTCCAGGGGTGCTGCATCATAGCTGCCCCTGTGCGCTGACCCCAACTTCCTCAGCTGGGATACACAAAGAAAAGTATTGTACTCTGCTGTAATGTGTGTGAGGCGATAATAAAGGCTTCGTGCCTTCCGTTCTTCTAATTATCACTGATTGTTAATGATGTGTGTTTGTGTAGGTGATTGCTAGAAACTTTATTTGTACTCGGATCTAAATATCCCTTAGAGATATATATCCCATAGTTATATTTCACAATGAGTTAAATAATAATTGGAATTTAAAATGACACATTAATGTTCTTGCGTTTGCCAACCATTACTGTCTAATCGTCAGGATCATCGTTATTGATTTTTGTTTTTTTACATTGGAGGTGGGGCTACATTTGCATATGCATATACAGTTCACATGTGTGGTGTTATAATTCGAGCACTGCAAACAAAACGATGTTAACGGGACGAAGAGACTGGGCCATGTAGCATGAAGAGCTGTCCTCTAGTGGTGAGACAGTACAGATTTACACACACTGCTGAGTGCACCAACATGGTCCTTTTATTTTAAGTTTCCCTTGATAAACAACAATTTTTTTTTTTTTGTTTTTTAATGAGTTTTGATAATGTCGCTAAAAATGATTGATTGCAAGAACACTGCTAGCGTATCGGTTAATACTCATCTTGTTGTTTCTCCAGAAAATGACCGGCCTGCCTCTCTGGCCCCTGAGCTCATCGACTACAACATGCCTTTGACCACCACCTACCTGAAACAGATGAAACTGCAGTGTATCAACAACAACAACGAGCAGGTACACTTCATACTCAGATCGTCATTTCTCACTTTTGCAGGTGATCTCGTTCTCTCTGCTGCTGTGTTGTTGCTGCTGCAGCCCTGACCCTGCTGTGGTTGTTCATGAGCAGTCCAGATGTATTTGGTGTTTTCTGTGTGTGATTGGGATATTTGCACCATCAGTTATTTTGTAGATAAAATGTTTTAAAAAGAAATTTCATTTCCAGACTGCAGTGCTGTAGAGAATCCTTACTGAAATCCGGTCACATAGAAGCCGGCAGAATGTCTTGGGGATATTTTTGAAGTCTGTATAATTGGTATGAGGGAAATGAATTGTGACTAACTTGGTATTTTTTTTATATAAACCAAATCACTTCTAGCAGAATAAGTCTAGTATGCAGTCTGCACTGCTCAGAAAAATTACGGGAACGCTCAAATCACATACTGGATCTCAAAGAACGAAATATTCAAAGTGAAGATCTTTACATTTCTGGCATTTGGCGGACACACTTATCCAGAACGACTTACAATTTATCTCATTTTATACAACACAGCAATTGAGGGCTAAGGGCCTTGCTCAAGGGCCCAGCAATGCAGCTTGGTGGACCTGGGATTCGAACTCACAACCTTCTGAGCAGTAATCTAGCACCTTAACCACTAAGCTACCACATTTACTTATATACTTTGTGTAATTCATCACGAACAAAATGATGCGACAATGTTCAATGGAAACCAAAATGATCAAGCCATTAAGAGCTGGATACAAAATCACACCAAAAAGTAAAATATTGAAATTGATTGCTGATCCAAATTTCATCACAGTAACTAATAGTGTACATCAGTAGTGTGCATGGCCCCTGTGTGCCTGTCTGTGCTCCCGACAACATCTGGGCAAGCTCCTGATGAGATGGCGGATGGTGTCCTAGGGATCTCTTCCCAGACCCAGGTATCCTAGGGATCAGGGCATCAGTGAGCTCCTGGAGAGTCTGTGGTGCCACTTGGCAGCTTCGGATGCTCCAATACATAATGTCCCAGAGGTTCTCGGTTGGATTCAGGTCTTGGGAACGTGAGGGGAAGTCAACGGCCTCAATGTCTTTGTCATCCAGAAACTGCCTACACACACTGGCCACATGAGGCTGGGCGTTGTCATGCGTCTGGAAGAACCCAGGACCCACTGAACCACTGACAAGTAAGGGTACCGTTGTCTAGAACTGGGAGGTGTGTGTCACCCTCCAAGTACATTCCTCCCTTTACCATCACCAACTGCCAATCTGGTTATGCAGGATGATGTTGCAGGCTGTGAATAACACTGATGATCTCCTCATCATGGCACCTGTTAGTGGGTGGGATATATTAGGCAGCAAGTGAACATTTTGTCCTCAAAGTTGATGTGTTAGAAGCAGGAAAAATGGACAAGTGTAAGGATTTGACAAAGGGCCAAATTGTGATGGCTAGACCACTGGATCAGAACATCTCCAAAACTGCAGCTCTTGTGGGGTGTTCCCGGTCTGCAGTGGTCAGTATCTATCAAGTATACTTTAAAATCCTTTAAGTCTTACTTAAAGGATCTGCTGCTAATGTATTGGTGCCAGATACCGCAGCACACCTTCGGGGATCTAGTGGAGTCCATGTCTTCGACGAGTCAGGGCTGTTTTGGCAGCAAAAGGGGGACCAACGCAATATTAGACAGGTGGTCATAATGTTATGCCTGATCGGTGTATAGCCACTCTTTGTTACCATGGTTATATACACTATATACTAAACCTTGAAAGCCCATGGGCTACAAAAGCAAAAGGGTTCCTGAAGCGTTCTTCTTCTCTCGTATCCCATCCGCTCACATTACAGTAGCTGCTGTGGCCAACCCACACCTCTCAGCATGACTTCATTTACACAGACGAGCCAACGTGATCAAATCAGCCGGTCAAGTGTAGGCATACAGATCCCTCCAGGAATCAGCCGGTCATCAATACCACAGGTTCTTAATCCAGCTGATTTGGAAACAAATTGTGTTTGTGTTATTTAATTTAAATGTGGCCTCAGTTTTGAGATGATTTGAATTGGGTAGGTTTTAAAGCATGATTAAATTAAACACTCGGTTCAGTTTGTGCCTGACCTCCGCATTAAACCAATGCCATTTCCATTAAGAAATCCAGATTTTGGTCATAGATATGGATTGAATTAGAATAGCTTTAATTGCTGTTATCACCAGGGAGTTGGCATCCTCTCATGCCACCCATCAACTCGAGACCTGTTTTCTTTTCTTTGTGTGGACGTAAAATGAAAGCACAGGCTCTCTTACGAACCAGGGATTGCATGATGACCAGAAACTGAGTCATGAATGAATACCATTGTGTCCTGAAATTCAAATTGGACAGTGATGATCAGTTTTGAGATGCTCTCATTCCCACACACACACACAAACCTCTGCAGTGTTCCAAATATATCACACTGCAATGCTTTTTTTTATTTTTTTATTCATTCACGTCCATCAAGCCTAAATCCAGAGGTTTCATCGTTTTGCTTTTGTTCATTTCGAAACTATCTTTCATTAAACAGCAGGATCTGTAACTCTGCATCTCTTTCTGTGCTTATACAGTGTTGAATTTTGTACGTGAAGTTTTTGGAAGAGACAATTTAGGGTGCTTTTTCCGTCCCTGAGGATGTGTGAAATATAAGGTCTGGGGCGCGGTCGGTGTCCGGGACCGACGCGCACTCTGTTAGAAATGATAACGGATGGTTTCAGGAATCCTCAGATAGGCAAATCAGGTGGAGGAGAAAGTAAGATGGACGAGGCAAAATGCAAGCATACGATCTTGTGGAACAAGAAGAATGAAAGCGTGGAGGATGCACTCATCAGTGCTGGTTGGTTGGCATTGCAGGATGTGTGTGTCAATTCAATAAAGGAGGAAATGAGCAGCATCCTTCCTGCAGACTCCAGTTTGGGGGGGTGGGGGGGGGATTATGCAGGGAATTAAAGAGGGAGGGGTTGTTCATTTTCATTTCTGGCCTCTCTCTCTCTTTCCAGTTAATGGATCTCCAGTGGAGACTCCTTTCTTTGTCTCTTTTTGGTAATAAATGAGCAGAAGGCACGGCGAGACCAGGGTTTATAATAAAGCTACCGGTTGCACAGGAAAATAGAAGTAAATGCCTGAAGTTTCAACTTTTGGAATGTGGGCTATTGGGGGAAAGTTTTCAATTCAGATCCCAAGTTTATTTGCACACGCTGACATTTGAGATTTTAATCAGTACGTTGATATTTATTCCCCAAAAGAGAAAGCATGTTCTTCTTAATGAAACCTGGCCATTTTAAATCCGTTTCCCAGAAGAAGCCTGCAGGTCACAAAGCTGCACAGGATGTAATTTCATTTCCAACATATGGCTGCTGTTAATGCTAGCCTACATAAGCCATTATTAATCTAGTAAGACAGCAGTAGTAAGTACATTGGTAACTCTAGACATACCCTACTTCTAGTATATAGTAGTCTTTAAAGGAGCAGTGAGCCTCTGCAAAACGATGACGAGTTTGGGTTTTTAAAGAAACATTTCGATGGTATCTCAATGGTAAAAAAAACCCCCCAAAAATACCTCTGGTTATATTTCTAAATGTTCTGCAATGACCTGAAAAAGTTTTTGGAATGGGATTAATTATGAGGGGAGACTGGTGGTGTTTTGTTTTGTTCTTGGAAAGCTGCATTGTTCTGTTTTACCTGTAGGTGGCAGGTTTTACAAGCAGTTCTTTCATTCCTGTAACTGGTGTGTGTGTGTGTGTGTGTGTGTGTTTTTTTTTTTTTTGAGATAATACAGTACATGAATTGGATGAGTGTGTGTGTATATACATATAACCATATAACATTGAGGTTTAAATTCGTTCTAAACGCAGATCTCTCAAGCAAAGTCCAAAGTTAAAGTCTGCATGCTGTAACTCAAGTCAAGGAATCGGGGTCCATGGGTCCTGTAATGAATCGCAAGAAGTCCTAGAAGGATAATCGGTTTAGAAATGTATTAAATATGTTAAGTATAAGCGACACACGACTACAATTCTGCATCCAGGGAACTTCTTGAATGTTCCACCAATATTATTTACTTTCCCACTCATCTGAGCTCTTGTATAAACGACACACCGCAAATGATCCACTGGTTGAAATTGGGAATAAGGCACGAAAGCAGGTTAAACTCTTCCACCATTGGTTTATTTGTGAATCCAAAGGAGACACGAGGAGAACCTGGAGAAACTCCATCCAGACAGTAACCCGAGCTCATGGCCGAACTGGGACCTTGGAGCTGGGAGGCAACAACATTACATGCTGCACCACCATTCCACTGGCTACCCAGTTGTGTACTTAAATGAAGCTCATATGACAGAAATGTAATCACATTTTCAGGATATCAGTTTTGGGAATTGTGTTGTATTGTAACGTCTTAATACTTCAGTTGCCCTGCGATAGACTGGCATCCTGTCTAGGGGTGTATACCCGGTCTTGTGCATGGGAGTCTTCTGGGGGAAGGCTCCAGGTTCCCTGTGACCCGGTAGGATGAGTGGTGTAGAGAATTGGAGGGGATAGATGGAGGGATAATGTCAGTGAAGCAGTTCTTGTAAAGAAATAGAGCTCCTCAGTCATATTGAAGTGTACTGCAATTAGTAGAAGTGTGAATTAAAGAGAGTTTTTATTATTATTATTATTATTATTATTATTACTATTAATTAGTATCTTTTGGAATATCAGTCTTAAAAATGAGGTCAAATGAAAGAATGTGGGTTGATAATGGGTGTAAAAAGGGTGTTGTATCTCACTGTAAACTCCAGCGTCCATAGTACGCACTGTGACGTATGCCCGGTAGCCCCGCCTTCTCGCTCGCTCGCTCGCTCGGTAGCTCGCCCGCGCGCCCGCGCTGACCGTGAGACTGGCGCGGCGGCTCCCGCTCCTCCAGCTGGATATTTTGTTGAAATATTAAAGCGCAAAAGGCGAGAGGAACGGGCAGGGCTCCCAAAAAAACAAACAAAAAACAAAAGACAAAGCCCTTAGAAGAACATTTCAAATAACGAGAAGGGGTGCAGGTAAGTGACCGGTTTTCACTACGTTGCGTTATTATTATGGTCTTATTCCTAACTGTAAACATTTTAAAGGTACTCGCTATATACACCCTTTGCTTTGCCTGTACGGTTCCCTCTCTTTAAAAAAAAAAGAAAAGAAAAGAAAAGGTGTTTAATAATGATAATCTTATCATTAAAATTCTCCGACACGGATATTGAGAGCCTTCTATGATTTTTAGGTGTTTATAGTCCATGTGATGTCCTCCTCCAGATCCTCCTGGGTTTGGTTCTTGTAAGAAGATATTGATTAATGTAACCCACTGCGGGAAAGCGACACACCGCTATTTTCTCCCCGAAAAACATTTATTCTTTTAATATTTAATGTAAAAAAAAAAAAAAAAAAGACCATGTACGTGACCGACATTTCCCCCTAGTGCGTATTGAGGACCGGCATTAAAATGCATGGCGTCTCTGCGCGTTTATTGATTATTATTATTATTATTTATTTTTTTTAATTTATTTTATTATTATTTTTTTTAATATAAACAATTTGGTTGGTCTTTATTTCACGTCGTGGTTTCACCCTAAATAATGATAAATTTGTCTGATTTTTCTTACTAAAAATCAGTAACTTTTCAGTTGTCATTTTTTATATTTATTTATTTATTTATTTTTTTGCAAAAATATTACAGCATTGTATAACAAACCAATTAAGTTCCACGGTTTTTAACCTTTTAATAAAGGAAAGGATAATAGCCTCCTGCTTTCCTTTGCTAGTTTGTTCACAGTTTAAATGATAATGAACTTTCTCCTACAAGAAGTTTTAATTCAGATGGTCAGATTCCTACACAGATTAGCTCCCTATCATTATCCCAACTGTTTGTAGACTAGAATATGATTTAAAACATTTTTTTTTCCTTCTGCTTCTTCTTGGATTTTGTCTCAAGTCTACATGCTGCACTTGGCCGGAATATACCCCACTTTTTTCCAAAGTGCAAAGGTCATCGTAGTGCTCACGTTACTTCCTAGTGCATGTTTAAGCGTAACGTCCAAACCAGGTTTGTTTAATTATTTTTAACGTACTTCGACGTTCCAAAAGGTTACAATAATCTTGTAGAAAACACCTTACAGCGTCCTGTCTGTTGCGTTCCTTATAGAAACGTAATGAGAGACCGTATGAGCTGGTGAAGGCTTAAAAGCTTTAAAGTGCTCTTTATAGCATGCTGAAGCTTTCTTTCCAAAAGGACGTCACTTTCTAAAAGTCAAAACGCTTTTCAAAGCCAAGCATGTGTCCACTATAGCCACTGTCCCTCTCTCAGACAGCATCTCTCTAGAGCTTTCTTTTTCCTCTTTTTACTATTACTCATTCATTCATTCGTTCTCTCGTCTTGTTCTTTCGCTCGCTCTCACACTGTCCCCTCTCTTCTCCGTCTCGGCCCCGCTCCACCCTCTCTCTGTCCCGTCGCTCATTGTTCTTTGTCTCGTTCATCTGCATTCTGGTGAATGTTCCATTCTGCCTCTCCGAGGGCCTGTACCACCCTACGCTCTTCTCTACAAATTACTATGGAGCCTGGCATCAAATTCGGAGGCTTACATACAAGCGCACACGCACACACACACATTTGGGATTTCTCTGCGCACTAAGAGCTTTTCTGAGTGGTCTAGCACAGCTTACTAATCAGATTTGAAAATATGTTTGCAGACTTAATTTTTTCCCCTGTGCTATCACGATTTGGCAGACTTGAAATTGAAACTAGTTCTCCTTCAGAGTCCTTCATTATCCGTGTTGCAGTATCCTTGTAGCCGCTATCCATGCTTGAACTCCCTAAGCATGTTTTTGGCTTGTTTTGTTAACGAACACCTTTATTCCTCAGCTGAGTCCTTCTCGGCGCACGTGAGTGCCAAATTAACCAACAGACCTCTCAGCTGCAAAGAGGCAAAGCCTTCCCCACCGTGCAATTTCCTGTCTTTTTACGGCTCGTTTCCTCCCAGGCTGAACGCACGGGGATATGGGATGTGACGTACTTGACTCCCTGTTGCCCTCCAGCTCTACTGGGTATCTCTGCGCTCAACTGGTGCTGCCTGAGGTAGATTTTTTTCTTTGTGCGTAAAGCTCATCCAGCCGGAACGCTGAGTATCTCCGCGCACACCGTCTCAAGGTTACACGAGAGGATGCGTTATCTCCTCCTAACTGCTCTCTGTGAATGTGCAGACACTAAAATTCCCATTACTTCACAGCAGGTTCCTCACTCAGGTTTAATCAGTGCTTTATTCATCGTGAGATGTTTCTGAAAACATCTCATTTCTTGATTTTTTTTTTTTAGTTTTTTTTCTTTCCCCCTCGAAGACCATGTAATAATTTCACATAAGATGATCTTCTCGATATTGTGCTCTTGTGCACCACTAATGCTAAAGAAAAATAAATTAGAGCTTTAGTTTTTGAATTAGTTTAAAAGATGTTTTTGTCATGTGCACAATACGACTCGGGCAGATCAGATGGACTGGACAGGGCTCCGTAATCAGCGGTCACTAGTGAGAGATTTATTTATTTATTTATTTTCCTCTCAAAGATCAGCCTTCAAAGGCAGAGGTCAGCAGAAGCAAGGGCCACACCTTTCCAATGACACGAATAACGCCAGTCTGCTTTATTTTATGATGTCCGACTCCTCTGTTCACGTTAAATGCCGCGTTAGCAGATGTAACCGTAGTGTTCCCTGAAAATTAGTGCAAATTGTCTAGAGCATAGTGAAAGAGTCTGGAGCGGACACTTGACGCTCGTAGATCTGTTTACGACCGAGGCAAAATACGATGTGGTTTATCTTGTGTTTTCTGCTAAAGCTCTAAGCAACAGTGAAAACATTTCAGCAAGCTTTTATAAGCTAGCTGAGAAATTGAAACCTGGTTCATGTTAGCAATCACATCCATTACGCTGGGGGTTTTTGCTATTCTTTATTTATTTATTTATTCAGAGACCGTATTGAAGCATAGTGTACACTGAATCCAGTTCAGTAGGTTCACATCATCTTTATACGCTCTTGGCTGCTGTTGTAGAAAGGACATTATTAACATTTTACATTATTTCCTCTCTAGTGTCACCCACATGAGGATGAGGTTCCCTTCTGAGCCCGGTTCCTCTCAAGGTTTCTTCCTCACATCATCTCAGGGAGTTTTTCCCTCACCACCATCACCTTGGGCCTGCTCGTTAGGAAAAAAGTTTCAAATGACTATTTTATCCCTGTTTCTATACTTCTGTAAAGCCGCTTCGAGACAGTGTCCATTTTTGAAAGCGCCATACAAATAAATTGAATTGAATTACACTGACCAGGCATAACATTATGACCGTTCGTCCCCCTTTTGCTGCCAAAACAGCCCTGACCCGTCATGCACTGTGTATTCTGACCCCTTTCTATCAGAACCAGCATTAACTTCTTCAGCAGTTTGAGCCACAGTAGCTCGTCTGTTGGATCGGACCACACGGGCCAGCCTTCACTCCCCAGGTGCATCAATGAGCCTTGACCGCCCATGACCCTGTCTCCAGGTCACCACTGTTCCTTCCTTGGACCACTTTTGATAGATACTGACCACTGCAGACCGGGAACACTGATCACTAGACCAC
Source organism: Hemibagrus guttatus (assembly GCA_033459395.1). NCBI lineage: Eukaryota > Metazoa > Chordata > Actinopteri > Siluriformes > Bagridae > Hemibagrus > Hemibagrus guttatus. The sequence continues at coordinate 2,294,714 of JAUCMX010000017.1, read as the reverse complement.
TAGACCACTGTTCTGATCCAGTGGTCTAGCCATCACAATTTGTCCCTTCATCAAACTCTCTCAAGTCCTTACGCTTGTCCATTTTTCCTGCTTCTAACACATCAACTTTGAGGACAAAATGTTCACTTGCTGCCTAATATATCCCACCCACTAACAGGTGCCATGATGAGGAGATACTCAGTCTTATTTACTTCACCGGTCAGTGCTCAGAATCTTATACCTGGTCAGTGTATACAGATTGTACAGTCGAGCATGTCATATCTGCTGCGGTGTGTGTGTGTGTGTGTGTGTGTGTGTGTGTGTGTGTGTGGTATAAATCTGGACCAGTCTCATGCATTGCTCATAGTTTACCTGAGCAGTGGATTCAGGAAGCTACTGACTCTTGACTCTGGCTTGTTAATGATAGCTAACAGCTTCTTCAGTCTGTTGTCCTGGACTTTGTCAGTGCCTCCAGAAGTTTTTTAAATTGTGAAATCTCCTGCACGGTCAGTTCTGGATGGACACACCAATGACCAGCAATCCTGTGGACAAAAAAAAAACCCAGCAGGAGTTTTAATGTTATCCTAGTCCACTTTAGTGCCCCGGTGCTCGTCTGAGCGTCACTGCTGAACACGCTTTCCTCTTTATGGCTCCAGTTAATCTGCAGGTGAACGGACTCTTTCAGCACGATTATACACACGGTCACAGCACACACATCTTCCCCAGGTTTCACTGCTTTTAGCCGCTCTCAGCGTTAAACCCTTTTAAGTGCAGTTTCCAGCAGCTGTAGGACTTGGTATAGCTGTAGGAGTATGTATGTATGAGTTTGTAAGTGTGTGAGAGTGTGTGAGAGTGTGTGAGAGTGTGTGAGAGTGTGTGAGAGTGTGTGAGAGTGTGTGAGAGTGTGTGAGAGTGTGTGAGAGTGAGTGTGTGAGAGAGTGTGTGAGAGAGTGTGTGAGAGAGTGTGTGAGAGAGTGTGTGAGAGAGTGTGTGAGAGAGTGTGTGAGAGAGTGTGTGAGAGAGTGTGTGAGAGAGTGTGTGAGAGAGTGTGTGAGAGAGTGTGTGAGAGAGTGTGTGAGAGAGTGTGTGAGAGAGTGTGTGTGTGGGAGCGTGTGTGTGTGTGAGGGAGCGTGTGTGTGTGTGTGAGTGAAGGAGCGTGTGTGTGTGTGAGGGAGCGTGTGTGTGTGTGTGTGTGTGTGTGAGGGAGCGCGTGTGTGTGTGTGTGTGTGTGTGAGGGAGCGTGTGTGTGTGAGGGAGCGTGTGTGTGTGAGGGAGCGTGTGTGTGTGTGTGTGTGAGGGAGCGTGTGTGTGTGTGTGTGTGAGGGAGCGTGTGTGTGTGTGTGTGTGAGGGAGCGTGTGTGTGTGTGTGTGTGAGGGAGCGTGTGTGTGTGTGTGAGTGAAGGAGCGTGTGTGTGTGTGAGGGAGCGTGTGTGTGTGTGTGTGTGTGTGTGAGGGAGCGCGTGTGTGTGTGTGTGTGTGTGAGGGAGCGTGTGTGTGTGAGGGAGCGTGTGTGTGTGAGGGAGCGTGTGTGTGGGAGCGTGTGTGTGTGTGTGTGAGGGAGCGTGTGTGTGTGTGTGTGTGAGGGAGCGTGTGTGTGTGTGTGTGTGAGGGAGCGTGTGTGTGTGTGTGTGTGAGGGAGCGTGTGTGTGTGTGTGAGTGAAGGAGCGTGTGTGTGTGTGAGGGAGCGTGTGTGTGTGTGTGTGTGTGTGAGGGAGCGCGTGTGTGTGTGTGTGTGTGTGTGAGGGAGCGCGTGTGTGTGTGTGTGTGTGTGTGAGGGAGCGTGTGTGTGTGAGGGAGCGTGTGTGTGGGAGCGTGTGTGTGAGGGAGCGTGTGTGTGTGTGTGTGTGAGGGAGCGTGTGTGTGTGTGTGTGTGTGTGAGGGAGCGTGTCTGTGTGAGGGAGTGTGTGTGTGTGTGTGAGGGAGCGTGTGTGTGTGTGAGGGAGCGTGTGTGTGTGTGAGGGAGCGTGTGTGTGTGTGAGGGAGCGTGTGTGTGTGTGAGGGAGCGTGTGTGTGTGTGAGGGAGCGTGTGTGTGTGTGAGGGAGCGTGTGTGTGTGTGAGGGAGCGTGTGTGTGTGTGAGGGAGCGTGTGTGTGTGTGAGGGAGCGTGTGTGAGGGAGCGTGTGTGAGGGAGCGTGTGTGTGTGTGTGTGAGGGAGCGTGTGTGTGTGTGTGAGGGAGCGTGTGTGTGTGTGTGTGAGGGAGCGTGCGTGTGTGTGTGTGTGTGAGGGAGCGTGCGTGTGTGTGAGGGAGCGTGCGTGTGTGTGAGGGAGCGTGCGTGTGTGTGAGGGAGCGTGCGTGTGTGTGAGGGAGCGTGCGTGTGTGTGTGAGGGAGCGTGCGTGTGTGTGTGAGGGAGCGTGCGTGTGTGTGTGAGGGAGCGTGCGTGTGTGTGTGAGGGAGCGTGCGTGTGTGTGTGAGGGAGCGTGCGTGTGTGTGTGAGGGAGCGTGCGTGTGTGTGTGAGGGAGCGTGCGTGTGTGTGTTTGAGGGAGCGTGCGTGTGTGTGTTTGAGGGAGCGTGCGTGTGTGTGTTTGAGGGAGCGTGCGTGTGTGTGTTTGAGGGAGCGTGCGTGTGTGTGTTTGAGGGAGCGTGCGTGTGTGTGTTTGAGGGAGCGTGCGTGTGTGTGTTTGAGGGAGCGTGCGTGTGTGTGAGGGAGCGTGCGTGTGTGTGAGGGAGCGTGCGTGTGTGAGGGAGCGTGCGTGTGTGTGGGAGCGTGCGTGTGTGTGTGAGGGAGCGTGCGTGTGTGTGTGTGAGGGAGCGTGTGTGTGTGTGAGGGAGCGTGCGTGTGTGTGAGGGAGCGTGCGTGTGTGTGAGGGAGCGTGCGTGTGTGTTTGAGGGAGCGTGCGTGTGTGTGAGGGAGCGTGCGTGTGTGAGGGAGCGTGTGTGTGAGGGAGCGTGTGTGTGAGGGAGCGTGTGTGTGTGTGTGTGAGGGAGCGTGTGTGTGTATGTGTGTGAGGGAGCGTGTGTGTGTGTGTGTGAGGGAGCGTGTGTGTGT
>JAUCMX010000017.1:2251745-2286745 GCA_033459395.1 Hemibagrus guttatus | reverse complement strand
TCACCTTATACGCTCAGTCCTCGGGATGCGAGTAAGGTTTCGGGCATTTTCCCGTCGCATTAGCTTAGCGAAATCGCACTGACGATTAAATTCCTATATGAACTCCAAATGTTTTTTTGGTTTTTTTTAACTCGTTATTTCCTAACGAAAGAAATCTTTAGCCAGCTTTAGCAATTAGCAATCCTTCGTATTGTTTCGAGAGAAACGGAAGACCGCACATCCCAGTCGATCCTGGGAAAATCGTACACTGCAGCCGAGACGCTGTTCTCAGTCGTCAACACTGAGAAGAAGGAAAGAAAAAACAAACATGCATCCTCAGCTGTAACAGTGTAAGAGAAAAGGCTGCGAGAGCTGTTTACATCTTTTCGTTCGGCAGAAAGGATCTTCCGGATGTCACATGTCGGCGTTCCGATGACCGGGAGACGGAAAGATTTAGGAGGTTGATGAAGTGGACCCTGGAAAACATTATTAAAATGAATAGAAACACGGCGCTTACAAGAGATATAGGTTAGAAGCTTGATTTTCACTCCTCGTAACCGCCTGGGGCAGCCTTTGTGTGTGTGTGTGTGTGTGTGTGTGTGTGTGTGTGTGTGTGTGTATTTATAAGTAGACCTTCCAACAAAGCGATGCTTATATGATGCTTGTGATTAACGAAGCTGTTCCCGAGTCATGACTTTTAGGTCATCACAACTCCACTTTCCAGTGTCCACCTGCCTCAAGTGAGAGCTAGGCAGAGGTCATCTGTCCTGTCCAAAACTGCGGTCCCACGGGGAAGTACATGGCGGCGGGGGGATTACAGCTAAATTCGCTCAATAGGACAGTAAGGACACCAGGATTGTTGCTTCATTCCAAGAAGTTTGTTCGCTCTTGGACAGAAGCGCAATTGAAAAGTAGTTTCCGAACAAACGGCTCTACTCAGGATACTCTGTCCTTCAGAGGTTTCCCGAAAAAAAAAAAAACTCCAATGGTAAGTGGATTAGATTTGTGAATCGCGTCATAAAAACGACGGGACTGGTTCCCGTCCCACTGGTCCTTGTTCCCATTGCCTCACAACGCAAATTGAAATTTCCACCGTCTGATCTCCCTGATGACCAAAGCCGTATTTGACATCCTCCCAGCACTTCCAGCAGGCCATCGAGGACACATCCTTCCTTCATCGTCATGGTGAATGCTGCCATGTTATTGTGATTTAGGTGCAGTTAAATATTCTAGAAATGTTGATGCCAGGCGCAGAGCTCCTTCCCTTTGTCATGTCAATTATTTCAGAGGGCAGGGACAGTTATAGTGGGTGTGGTGGGAGCGGTGCCTCATTAATAAAGATAGTAAACATCAATTACTTTCTTAGTGCCTGGGGAAAAGAGGGACATGGGGGGGGGGGGGCACGTGCCTCCGACGTGAGGCACATTGAGGACAGTCCACCTTTCTTCTGCTGGCTTACGTATGTTATACCGGTGAGTCCTGCTGCCAAGTCCCCAAATGGATCACCTGTGCTTATGGGCTTAGCCCCTCAGGATGAATCATGCGCCGAGGAAAATCCGTGTGCATCGTTTCCCAGTTTTTCCAGTAAACTACCTGAAATGGTTCAGAAAATAATTCTTCATGTATTGCTCGACTGCAGCCAGAGAGCGTATTAAAGATGTTTTTGTGATAATCACTGCAGCATAGCACAACACAGTGAAAAGCATGTTTCTGGAGACGAGCAACCTTTCTGAAAAGAAAAAAAAAAAATGGTAAGGCATCTCCATCCCCCAAGAGCACAGCGTCGACACGCCCACTTTTTTTCTGGAGTCCCTCAAGGCTTCTCTTTATGATCCCGTGACTTGAGATCACTTCGGCAAAATGAATGGGAGAGTTGCATGTTCTGGAGATAAGCCCAACTTCCGTCTGCTGGTGGAGAGATAACTTTGTCGGAATCCATGTGGCCGAACCTAGGGTCCCTGACTGAGCTCGTATCACAGTTGTTTTTTCTGCTTATGCCCAGTATGCACCCTATGCTACTGTTAGACTGGACGACAGCCATCAAATTCTCACACCAACTGTTTATATGGTCACATAGGATAGACACAGGGTCCTCGTCACTATTGCCTATACAGTGGCATGTTATCCACCAACCCTGGCACGGAATAGCAAGCTAGCCGTATCATACGTTATTTTGTGTCCAGTGATTCTTACTGCCCATGGTGATTATTTTGGGTTATCATCATCATGGTTAGTTTAACCCTCTTATTATCCTTGGAGTCGATTTGACCCCAGTTTTAATTTAATCTTCAAGGACGTCCCTCTGCTTTAGAGCCCTGACCTAACATAAACACACCTGTGGTATTGAGAGAACTACTGAGAGTTCACACGACATGGTGGAGGAGAAAACATCCTTTCTCAGAGACTCCGAGGAAAAGACATGCAACTATCCCTGCTAACAGAAACTTTTTAATAGGTGAAATAAAATACACCTATTAATAACATCTTTCTGTCCAGTTTGAGGTCAGAAATTCTGTGTGTTTAGGAGAATGGGGTGGGGTTATGTTTTATTTAGGCTATTTAGCTAATCAACAAAGAAACAGAAATTTCCTCCAAATTTCCGAAATTGACTCCAAAGACAAAAAATGTTTGTAAATTTAAGGATAATAGGAGGGATAATTGTGGTATTTGTTCCTCACCTTGCGCAGAGATGTTTCAAAAGTGCATGTAATTATACCAAAATATTAATGTAGTAATTTTTTAAATTGTGTTATATTTCTTACTGAAATCGTTGGTTTTGTGAATTGAATCAGTTAAAAAATACTTTCTAGTGACTCTCATCATAATGAATGAAGAACAGAGCGTGAAAGCAAAAGGTTGGCCAGTGTGCTGTTGCTTTGTTGTCCCTCTATTCTTCTTAACTCGAATGCACGGACATGCCCATGCCCGAGGGTTTCCAGTGATGGCCGATCCCGTGCAGTCCGTTCTATTGTGATTGAGAGAACGAGCGAATCGTCTGAAAGAGGAGCAGCAGGAGTTTGGGATGCCTTCCAGTCCGTTTCCTCCTTTCTCACTTTTCCTTTTGTTCGGTTCTGCAGGACAAGCGGCTGTGTATAGAATAACATGCGGCGGCGGTAATTGAGTACAGAGATTTGGTTTCAGGACTGCACGGGCGCGCTCGGTGTGAGGTAACTGACAGCAGTGTAGCTACAGGGATGGGACAGCAGGCAGAAATAGCTGCAGCACCTCTCCCGCTAGAATCAATGAAGGTCACGGTCATCGATTAAAACCTGTCTTCGTGTAATAAAATGTTGTTTTTTTTTAATCGCAAAAACACCAGGGTGAGATTCATCTGCAGGTTTCGTGTCATATTTGTGAATACGCAAATGACATCATGTAGCCAGAGTTAATAGACGCTACAGCTCTGCGTAGAAGACCCTGCTGGTATTTCTTCCTTTTCTCAGCTTTTTTTTTCTTTCTTTTTTCTACCTATTGGATCAATACTCTTCAGTGGAAGCTCACAGTCTGCACCTTGTTAATCCTCACTAGGCTTGACCGCATGCGTGTTTGTATTCACGCCGAATCCTGATCGACTAATACCTCCCATATCAATTCCTTCACCTTTCTGTCTGAAATGATACAGTTAAAGCTTGTTGCTTTACCTGCTAGACACTGATCCTTTCATATGGAGAGGAAGGGGAAAAAAAGAGCAAAATGGAAAAGGACTAGCTGTTTATCCGTCACATCGTAGAGAGATAGTGTCTCGAACGCCTCGGACACGGCGTTTGGGAGTTTGTCAATTATATAGACGCATTATTGCGATTATTAATTAATTAATTAACTACTTAATTTATTTAGTCCGACGCCACTGTGTTTGAGTCATCACTACTGTGATTTATTATATTTCTTTGTGCTATTCTGTACAATTTGGTGTGCAGAATACTCTTAGAGTACGCTTTATTTTTTTTTTATATATATATATATATATATATATATATATATATATATATATATATATATATATATATATATATATATATATATATATATAATTTTTTTTTTTTTTTTTTTTTTGAAGTTACATTGCAATCTAACCTTGAAACTGTCAGATTTTTCTCCTTGTTCACAGTTTGTTTCGAGCTTTGTTCTTGGACTGTTTCCATGGTAGCCAATTAGCAGACTCTGGTTACCCCTATTTTTAGAGAAGTGTCTAAGTCCCAGCAGTCTCTGTAGACTATATGTGAATAGGAGACGGAGATTATGGAGGAGTGGAGACTAGAGAGGGGCGGGAAAAAAAACAAAACATAAGGGCGATGCATAAAAAGAGGTGAAATGGTGTATGAGGGGTGGAAGGAGGGTCAAACTACTTGTTAATATTTACAAAAGTGTAATAATATGATGCCCTTTTGAAGATTTCTATTAAAAGCCTATTTTTTTTTTTTTTTTAATATTTTGCATCCTCTAGGTAGAGGATGTTATAACAAGTGCCAAAAACCTACTTGCGTAGCATCAAACCACACAATGATGAATGTATTTATTGAGAAACCATTATTGATTTTACAGTGTAAGTTTATCATGCACTCTGTATACACCACTTATCAGGTTTAATTGTACTTGCCAGTAGGTTTCTTTTCGACTTGAAGCCTAAGTAAATCTGATCGAGAGAGAGAGAGAGAGAGAGAGAGAAAGTGAGCATGAGGGAAAGAGAGAAGAGCAGCCAAGTTTGAGATATGAGAGGAGGAGCAGACAGGAAGAGTTAGCTCGCTAACTAGATTAACTTCAAAATGGCTGTGCCACGGATCCGGCTACTGCCCAGAAAGCTTCCTCAGTGACACCAGACAGGTCTGCCTGTCGCCATGTCACACTTTTGGTCATTATTGGGCAAAAAAAAAAAAAAACCCAAAAAACACTTTTCTTGACTGTATAATTTTTGTTTGGATAAATAGTTTGTTTCTAAAAATGTTGGCTGATGGTTGGCTTAAGGATTTTCCTTTTATTATTATTGTTGTTGTTGTTGTTTGTACACGCCGGTTCTTTACAGGTTAATGATTTTCTAAAGGAATCTCCTGCTTTAGAGGATTTGTTATTTTTATGCCACCAGAATCTCCAGCACGATAACTTAGTTAATAAACCTCCTTTAAATGGATCAAATGTTAACTCTGGGGTTAAATCTGTGTGTGTGTGTGTGTGTGTGTAAATAGGGTCAAACTGATCTTCTTATTTCAGGTCCCTCGCCGTTGTGGAAGTAACGTTAACCTGCTTCAATTTATCGAGAGGGATTTATCAAAAGCGAAATGTTTATTTAGGTTGGGCGGAGAACCGCTCCCAAGGTCATCCCTGTCTGTGTTTTTGTCTTCCTCATACCCGTGCCGTTCGGAACACACACAAAGGAAAAGCTGCGCGAATAGCGAAGGCTACACATTCCCATTCCTTCCAATCAAGAGAACATTGCGCAAAAGAGGCCAGTGGGTACAATACTGCCTCAATAAAGCATCTTCTCCGTAAATCTTGTTGATGAAAGGAGAGAGCCTGAGACCGTTTTACGACCGAGGAGAGTGGCCGTGGGCCAAACCCCTCGTCCCTGTTTTCACACAGGCAGCAGTTCATGGGGGGGGAGGCAGGAGGTGCAAGAGGAGCATCATCTGCATAGAGATGAGTGGCATGCATTAGCGAGGTCATTAATAAACAATAAAACTAATAAAAGCTTGGCAGGATTCAGTAACAGGGATGGGAGGAGATGAAACATTAGAGAGCTGCTGGATAACGCCACACTGGATCATCTGTGCTTTGCAGATCAGAGCTGAAGTAGTTGAATGCAGTTTTGTAATTTAAAAGATTTGTAATTAGAAATGAAACTTTAAATGCTATATTGGTCAGTAATGCTCAGGAAGAGTAATGTGCTGTTGAGGCATTTATACTTTATCAAGATGGAAATAAAAATGAGAAGAAATACAGTAATGGAAGTGGGTGGGAGTGACATTTAAGAGTGTTTTGTATGAATCTGGTGATTTTTGCTTTTGTGCGTTTTTTGCCTTCCAATCTCTTGCTCTCCTGCAGCAGCGCTCGTCCCCGAACCCTCTCATGACACGATCCTGACCTCATCGGCCCTGGCAGATCCTTTCTTCCGGCTGCCGTGGCCGTGTGATCGGTTTTAAACCTCACAAACATTGCTCCTCAGGCTTTATGTTTAGTTGTGTCAGATAAGACATAGTTGAGGTGGCGTGAAGGAGAAGAAACCTAGAGATAAGCCTAGAGCAGGTTTTCATGACGCTGGTCTCCTCAAACTCACCATGCATCCTTAATTCAGACAATTGAAACGTTACCTAATCTGGGCTGCTGGCAGGGGTGTGTGTGTGTGTGTGTGTGTGTGTGGGGACTGGCAGGTCTGAGGGGATGCCAAACTGATTAAACGGATATGTCACAGAGTTGTCAGTTCCCCCGTTTTTAATGACGGGCCCTAGCCTCAGACTTGCACACATACCTAATGTTAGTACAAATGATCTCATCTGGTCCACACAGCTGGCTTGAGTTCTCCCTCGTTGCATATCTACTGTAAATACATTAAATACATCAGTAATGATCATTCAGACTGTTCTGCCAGATCTGGAGCTATATGACGAGTTATATGGCAGTGAATAAAGGCTTATTACTATTTAGTAATAATGTAATATCATGTGCTATTGATGGCATTTTTAATATATATGTTTTAACTCACTTAGCACTTAGCAAGCTGAACATGTGTTCTTCATTATAACATCTGCAGTGGTTCATATCACCCAAGGTGAGATAGTTAACCCTTAATCGAACGTGTTAGCGGCTCAGAAACAACGCTGAAATTCTTCACATAGTGCAGATATATACAGTAGATGAGGTCTGTTCGGGAAGCTAATCTCTTATTGTCTCCCTGAATCCCGAGACGTCTAAGCTCCTGTATAATATTGTATATTAGCTTAAGAGCGAGTAAATTAAGAAGACAGAGAGAAGGGAGACTGAGAAATCAGCAGAGGATGGTATGTAGAGGAAATAAAAAAAAAAAACAATGTTTTTTTTTCCCATTTCTTAAAAATGCTGGTGCTCTTTAAACCTTATTACTGAGAGTGCTGTGCTTTCAAGTCTTATTCATTTCACACAAAAAAAAAATGAAAGAAGAAAAAAATTGGGCGGAAACACCCACTCGCGCACACACACGCTCACAAAGACTTTTTTCATATTCGCATTTATCAGCAGCATATCTGATCTTGACTGGAGCTTTCCGTGGAAGTAATTCAGACACCCATTCACCAGCTCAGGACCGGAAAGTCAAAGCGGATATAGAATAGAAATGCACTTGCATAGTGCGTCACCGAAAGGTCATGCAGTGCTTCAACCTTTTTCCTTGATCTCTCTTTCATATGTGCTGCCCTCATAATCAAATCATGCAACATGGAGCTGAAGCCAAGCCCTATAGACTTGTTGGTCGTGTGTGTGTTTTTTTTTTTTTTTCCCTTAATGACCACCTGTTGAGACTCTTGCTATAGAAGCGTCCGTCCAGATTGGGATCTTGCATGACTTAAAACGGACAAACGTAGCAGGAGCAGGTGGTTTTGGCTTTCATGTGGGTGGGTGGGAGTAAATGGCTGTATATGAACCTTGCCATGTGGATGTACACGGGAGCAAAGACGACGGCATTTGTGATGTCTTTATTCAAATCCTTTATTAAAGATCGGGGTCACTGAATATGGCTCCAGAACAGGGAGTTTATCCAGCTTGTGCTGGAAATCTGTCATCGTCCCGACTGACTATATATCGGACCAGCACCCGATAAAATAATTATATATATATATATATATATATATATATATATATATATATATATATATATATATATATATATATATATATATATACTGATTAAAAACGAGTGGTTAAAAGAGGAATAAATGACCAAGTTATTAGGTGAGGACAAACAGTATCTACAGGCGCTTGATGGAAATGAGCACACGTTCGTACACTCACTCACTCAAAACACAGTCGTTATTTTTCAGTCCGTATTCCTCTCTCTTTTCCTCTTCTACTCTAGGATGAGAGTTCAGTGAGCAGTGAGGAGTTTGACATGAGCGACCCCACATGGATTTCGACTGAGCACCATAGCGCACGCTCAGACCTGACCCCAGCCACGAATATCGAGAGAATGCTCAGCCCCCAAAACGCACACAAAGAAGACGACGGTAAGAGCAGCGATTTCCTCTTTCTCATTCATTAACGCTTTCCTTCGTTTTCTTTTCTTTTCTGCATCTAGTTAGATTCTTTGCCATTTTCCCCTTCCTACCTGGGTGTCATCTCGATCTTAATAGAAACTCTCTGCCCCCCTTGTGTGGAAGAAAGAAGTAATGGGCTCTGAAAGGATAGCCAATAGATATCGGTATGCCGAAGCATGATGCTTTGCTCTCGGTTAGAGTCGTGCACACACACACACACACACACTCGGACACACCGTGAGCCTGAGAAGGAGTGGTAAGGACGAATCAATTTTGATCAAACGCCTTCCCCCATCTCTGTACTTCCGGGTCACAGTTCCAGCAGGTTCAGTGCATAGGCAGAGAATAGCAGTGAAGAGAAGTGGGAAGGAGTGAGGTGAAGTGGGAAGATTATTCAGACAGTGCTGTAAGGAGACTCCAGGCTGAGAGTGACTGATATCCACAGAGAACGAAGAAGCCAGCCTCCTCATAACACTCGCCTTCTGATGCGCGATACCTTCTAACCCTCAGAAAATATCTTCTAACCCTTCTGTACTTAGCAGAAACACAGAGGCGTGCTGAAACAGCGATATCTTGGAGACGGCTTCTTCCAAAGTACAAATGACGAGCCTTTTGTTGTTTATCACGTGTATTAATTTCTCCAGCGATCAGAAGAACGAGCCCATCTGCTCCCATAGATACGAACTCACATAATTGAAACACAACAGGTGTGGTGTCTATGATCTCTCTCTCTCTCTCTCTCTCTCTCTCTGTATATATATATATATATATATATATATATATATTTTCTTGTTTAGAAGACAGGAGTATCTGTGTTTTGTCTCAGAGATACTGTAGCAGAGCAAATCAAGCAGTATCGTGCTCTCCTTGGTAACTCGAACTGTCTGTGCCGTCTTTACAGACTTTTAATTTTTCTGTTCTGTTTGTTTGTTTTTTTCCCTCGTTGCGCCAAAAAAACAATCAAAAAGTTTTAAACCCCGCTTTTTTTTCTTCGGTTTTATCCCACTTTAATCACTTTTTCGTGTCTCACAAACAGAAGGTATATTAATCAGTGCAGTGTAATAAACGTGACCCAGTGACCTAAATCTTTGCATTTAATGACTAATTCATTGGCAGACTCCAAGATCCTGATGAGACTCTCAATTAGTGTTGTATTAAAGGCAGACGAACTTGGTGGGTAAATTTGTTAAGTTTAATAGACACTGCTAGGATCAGTTGACAAATGCATGTTGTGTCTTATTGGAGTGATCAATATCCAGGCCTTTTTCAATTTAAACGAGGATTGTTTCAGATCGAATTCAAACTTGACACACATTTCTCAATTTACTGATGCCAAAACCACGATTCTTGTCAGAATTATTGGACATACAGACCAAAAAAAAGAGAGGTGAAGTGAATAAGACTGATGATCTCCTCATCATGGCACCTGTTAGTGGGTGGGATATATTAGGCAGCAAGTGAACATTTTGTCCTCAAAGTTGATGTGTTAGAAGCAGGAAAAATTCAAGGCAAGCGTAAGGATTTGAGCGAGTTTGACAAAGGGACGAATTGTGATGGCTAGACCACTGGATCAGAGCATCTCCAAAACTGCAGCTCTTGTGGGGTGTTGCCGGTCTGCAGTGGTCAGTATCTATCAAAAGTATCCTTTAAGTCCTGTAAGTTGACAGGTGGGGTCCACTGAGGCTGCTAACATCTTGGTGTCAATTACCACAGGACACCTTCAGGGATCTAGTGGAGTCCACGCCTTGACGAGTCAGCAAAAGGGCGACCAATAACACAATAACACAATATTAGGCAGGTGGTCATAATGTTATGCCTGATTGGTGTATGTCTTCATTATGTTTAGGGGTTAAGGAGGCTCAAAAACCATAGATATGAGCTCTCCAGCACGTCCTGGATCAGTTTTTATCTCTGCTTGGGTCTTTGTTCAGGAGGATATGACTAATATATAATAATATTCTAGAAAAATATATCATTTCTAGCAGGAGCTGACCCCAGGGTGCATCCACTGCAACTAGCAAGTTTTGCTTCTTCGAGGCAGGAAAGCGACACTGCAGGATTTCCTACAGTGTATATAAAACAAGCATGGCTTTCCTGATCGTAAATACTACAGTATCTGTTTCTCATTGTTCGTGAGTCAAGAAAGAGAAAGAAGCAAAGTCTTTAATCTCAGTTAATGAAAGGTTATGAGATGCTTATTAATAATAATTATTATTTATGTTTTAAGCTCAAATAATCCATAAATGAAAACAAAATGTAAATAAATGTAGGAGCATCTGATCAAGGTGCATTTTGTGGGGGGTTTTCTTGCATCACTGTATTACATAGAATAAAATATAAGCTCTTTTTGATCAGCTTTCAAGACCACGGCCATTTAAAAAAAAAAACTAGCTTTAGCCATCATCGCTAAATTTGATAGTCTCTTTATACTTCAGATCGACATTTATCCGGATTATTATTATCATTAGTTACTAGTAATAGTGTCAGTATCTGTATTACACTGATGCTAATTTTATCCTAATTTAATACTGATGCTAATCATCTCAATAGTTCTAAGTATGGATACGCAGTTATCTGGACTTAAACACGGAGAGAAGAAACGTCAACACATTTCTCGAAGGCGTCTATTCTAATAAGACGTTCTCTGCTCCGTTATTATCTGCCAATATTTCCATTAAATCCAACTGAGCCTGGATCCTATGGTGTGCATGCTACTTGTTCACCAAATCAAATTAACAATCTTTATATGATGTATTAAGCACAGTTCTATGTAGTAGTAGAAGGCAGAGATGATCTCACTCGAGTTATGTGTTAATAGCCTTCAAGGATCTGCTTTTAGCCGCTTTTACTTCATGGTCAGTTTTAATTTCTGTTCAGCAGACGCTTTAGTGTTGCTCCGAAGAGCGAAGGAAACGCTGTATTGTTTAAGCGATGTTTGTTTTCATCTGGTTTCATCATTTAAACGTGAAAATATGTAGTGTGTATATATATTTAAATTTATTTTAATATAGATTTTTTTTTTAATGCTACCTTCACAGATACAGCGACTTTTCACACCGCAAGTCGCTGTAATATGAAGTCGTCTGTAGGAGTTCCTACGTCTGGTTACCGTAGTAATAACACATTATCCGTGGGTTGCACAGCTAGCATTCCAAATCAATTGTTTTCTTCCTGCTCAAATGACATTCTGGGGGAGGAGTGTATGTATATAAAATTTACCAGTGTGCATAGTATATGCATCATATCATGTGAGATAAAGGAAAAGCAAGTAGTATGTTCCTTTCGCACCATACCACATGCGCGCTACTGTCTTCGCTGCAACAAATCGCTTCATATTTGCATAAAGTTCAACTTTTTCCGCTGGACAAGCACACATCTAGTCACCAAAGGTCACGGTCTCTCGCACCGCCGGAAGTCACAAGCTCTGATTGAACATGTATGGTCTCTGGCCGCTTTGTCACTGCGAGTTTCTGTATGTGTGAAATTAGTGCCGAGTTTGACATTCCCGCTTGTAAGTACACCATATTGGCAAAAGTTTTGGGACACCCCTCCAAATCATTGAATTCAGGGCTTGTTTTTCAGGGTTTGGGCTCGGCCCCTTAGTTCCAGTGAAAGGAACTCTTAATGCTTCAGCATACCAAGACATTTTGGACAATTTCATGCTCCCAACTTTGTGGGAACAGTTTGGGGATGACCCCTTCCTGTTCCAACATGACTGCACACCAGTGCACAAAGCAAGGTCCATAAAGACATGGATGAGCGAGTTTGGTGTGGAGGAACTTGACTGGCCTGCACAGAGTCCTGACCTCAACCCCATAGAACACCTTTGGGATGAATTAGAGCGGAGACTGCGAGCCAGGCCAAAACTATGACGTCTGCCTTTACATGCACATGAATGTAATATGGAGTTGCCCCTCCCTTTGCAGCTATAACAGCTTCAACTCTTCTGGGAAGGCTTTCCACAAGGTTTAGGAGTGTGTTTATGGGAATTTTAGACCGTTCCTCTAGAAGCGCATTTGTGAGGTCAGGCACTGATGTTGGACGAGAAGGCCTGGCTCGCAGTCTCCGCTCTAATTCATCCCATAGTCTTGATCAAAGTCTCCATCAAAATGTCTTGGTATGCTGAAGCATTAAGAAACTAAGAACTAAGGGGCCAAGCCAAAATAACGATCATCCTAACAGGGCATTTATATTATGTTATATTATTAAATTACAAGTAATTTAACTTCTGTACTAATCAGTCACACAAAAGTAAAGTACAATCCAACAATGTATGTTAATTGAACCGCATTTTGCGACTTTCCTCAGTGGTTCTCCATTATCTCAAATACACAGTCTTTGTCTAACACATCTGCACTTCGCTCTAAGAAACCGAACGGATTATATCTAGGTTACAGAGAGTAAAGCAAGAGTCTTTTTGAACCACTCGGGCGAGAGGCCTCTCATGTGAAACTGGTCTTTGAGGATGTCTGCCTCTGGAATTGACATAGAGCC
Organism: Hemibagrus guttatus; assembly: GCA_033459395.1. NCBI lineage: Eukaryota > Metazoa > Chordata > Actinopteri > Siluriformes > Bagridae > Hemibagrus > Hemibagrus guttatus. The sequence continues at coordinate 2,274,056 of JAUCMX010000017.1, read as the reverse complement.
ATCAGTTATGAGCCACACCTGGCATAGTGCACTCGGTTATCACGAGGGATCTGACAGGACATGAGAGCTGGGGAAAGAAAGTGGATAGATGGAAGAAAACCCCTATTCAAACTGGACTAGATTCACTTGCAGAAGTTTCTGAATCTCTGTGATTTCATAATCTACCATGTTAGTCATTTTTACAGACGGTGCATGTGTTTGGAAAGATTATGCCGGTAGAAATTGATGCATGTTGGTGCATACGAATTGACGTATTGCTAAACTTTCCGTCATATCCTGCGAGAAAAATATTTTTTTTTTTGCTTCAGTATAAAAATGCTCTGGGGGAACTCTTTCAGAGACACTGAATCAAATTGAAGCTGGTTGGGTTTTAGGTATGTTATTGAGTTCCTTGCACAGGTAAAGCCTTTACAGATGTTATGGTCATGTGACCTGCTGCAACTTATGCAGCTTGTCATAATGGACAAGGCAATGAGTTTAGATAGAAATGAAGTGTACGTGTGGAACTTTTAGAGTCGTTGCCATTTATATAGATATTGCTTATCCTACGCAATTATTGCATAATTATTACTTATTTTTTATTTTTTTTTACACAACAATCAGCCTTGATATTAAAACCACTGCCAGACGAAGTGAATAACATTTTTCTCATTACAGTGTCAAGGGGTGAGATTTAATAGGCCGCAAGTGAAAGGTCAGTTTGCCAAGTTGACGTGTTGAAATAAGGAAAAATGGACAAGCGTGAGGATCTGAGCGGTTTCACTCTCGACAGCTGATCGGCTGATTTATATCCGGATATCTGTCCTGCCTGAAATGTACACGTGAAGAAGAATGAGTGGTAGCTGTCCTAGCTCTTCTCAGTGACTCTTCGAAGAGTAACACGAACACCTCACAGCACATATCCTGCCTCCTATAGTTTTATATATATATATATATATATATATATATATATATATATATATATATATATATATATATATATATATATATATATATATATATATTTGTGTTTAGTGTGAGTCCTGTGACCAAACCGTCAAGACTGACGCTGAGGATTTCTCTGGTGAGGCTTTGTATGAAATACTAATGCTGTTCCCCCCACACCACAATCCCATAAGTCCAGGGAAAGAGAGATAGAGGAGAATGAGAGAGAAAGAGAGAGAGAGAGAAGGAGGGGGAGGGCGAGGGTATCGGCAGATGGAGTGGAGGAGGAGGGGTGAAGGAGAATCTATAGAAAATATATCCTTCTGCAGAAGGAAGGGAAGATTCAGAGGAGCTGAATATATATTAAATACACTCTAATATGCATCGAGCCAGAACGACTCTAACGGCTAGGAGTGAATTAGCAGCTTGTGGGAACAATTTGCTTGTTGATTTTATTTAATGATGATATTGTTTAAAATTGCCAGTTCGGTGAACCTCGTTAATTCCATAGTGCCTCTAGGTACTAAGGTTTAAGCAGATGTAATCATGCACAATTAAAGTCCGTAATCTTTGAGTTGGAAGTTTGAATGTGATCTGCAATAACCGAGGCTAAATATATTAATTAACTGTGGCCTGCGAGCACGCGGTCAAGGAACGCGAGACGAACAATGGACTGTAAATGTGTGAAGATCGGTTTATTTGAGTATATGAATGAAAATGTCTAGCAGAATTCCAGTCTGATCCTGAATTCCCACACGGTGTCGGGCAGTGCGAGGTGAAACGGTGTCGATCGATACGGCCGTTCGTCTTATTGTTCAGTTTTGGGGGAGGATTGAACAATACACACAGATCCTAACGGTCTTTAACTAACAGGTTACAGCAGCACCGAGAGTGCACCATGCTGCAAATACACAGCAGTCCTCCTCCTCAGGGGTCCCTCTATTTGAAATCCTAACAGCGCTCATGTGGAGTTGTTTACTTTATTGCGTACATGTGAAATATTGCGGGAAATGTCTCATCGAGCTGTTACAAGAAGATCAGAGGCGTCCGGTTTGCACGTCCGATTAAATATACCGCCCTAAGGTGTTAAAACACACACACACACACACACACACACACACACACACACGCGGGCAATTACTCAAATCCTTTCAGGGTTTTAGTAAATCACCAAAGAATTCATCTGTTTGTCAAATTTCCCACCCACTGTTTTCCTATTCTCACAGGAACACTCTGAATACAAATGAATCAATTTGCATATTAATAATAGTCTTGATTTCAGTCACAAGGATGTCTGTATTATGTGGAGTTTCCCTGTAGAGTAAAATGAAATAAAAAAAACATGACGGGTCAAGAAGAAAGTGCCTTGATGATGTTTTTGTTTTTTTTTTCATTTGAAAAGAATTGTAGAAATGTTCCACTTTCCGAAATGAGAACTGAATTGTATAGACGTTGTTATTAAAAAAAATGGCTTTGCCAAAATCTAGAGCTCTGAAGAGCAAACCCGAGGCAGCGACTCCGAGATGAGCTGAAACCTTGAGAGGTGGATGAATCTTCTATGGAACAGCAGAGAACGGGCTTTTGATCAGGCTTTTGACGCTGATAATGCTTTAATTATATGATTATATAGAGCTTACTTACCAGCTGTTACACTTGCACTAGATTTAAAGGTACAGTAACATTAACGTCATTTGCTAATAAACCGCAATCGGTTATTCTAAACAGACCACTATGTCAGCCACTACGTAATGGATTTGTGTGTTTGTTCATATGATAGAGCTGACCGAAAGGTTTTCTCCATCGCCAGGTAATGCAGCTTGAATATGTCTCATTAACAGACACGTAACGGACAAAGTAGCTGTCTACTTTCTGTGAGTCTACGTCCAGCGTGGTTTCAGATTCCTGTTTTTGCTGACATCATTAGAACCCTATGGGCTTTTCTGCTGTTCTAGCCCATGTTCATCAAGCCATAACATTGTGAGCAGTGAGAGGTGAAGTGAATAAGACTGATGATCTCCTCATCATGGCACCTGTTAGTGGGTGGGATATATTAGGCAGCAAGTGAACATTTTGTCCTCAAAGTTGATGTGTTAGAAGCAGGAAAAATGGACAAGCGTAAGGATTTGAGCGAGTTTGATGAAGGACCTAATTGTGATTGCTAGACCACTGGATCAGAACATCTCCAAAACTGCAGCTCTTGTGGAGTGTTCCTGGTCTGCAGTGGTCAGTATCTATCAAAAGTGGTCCAAGGAAGGAACAGTGGTGAACCGGCGACAGGGTCATGGGCGGCCGAGGCTCACTGATGCACGTGGGGAGCGAAGGCTGGCCCGTGTGGTCCGATCCAACAGACGAGCTACTGTTGCTCAAATTGCTGAAGAAGTTAATGCTGGTTCTGATAGAAAGGTGTCAGAATACACAGTGCAGGACGGGTCAGGGCTGTTTTGGCAGCACCAACACAATATTAGGCAGGTGGTCATAATGTTATGCCTGATCGGTGTAGATGATTTTCTGCTTGCTACTGCTGTAAAGAGTGGATATACTATATGATTTATCGTACCCTTACAGACAGCTCATTCACGAGTCTACAGAACTGCCGATCACTGAAATTTTTTTTTTCTCCCCCCACGCCATTGTGTGCCCCCTCTATAGATTGCATGAAAATCCCAGGATATCAGCACTTTCTCAAATAAACCAGTAAACCAGCCTGTTTGGCAGCACCAATTCACAAAGATCCATTTTTCCCCTTGCTGTTGTTTGATGTGAACATTAACTGAAGCTCTTGATCTGTATCTGTGTGATTTTATGCACTGTATTGCTGCTACACGGTTGGCTGTGATTAGATAAGTGCCTGAATGAACAGGTACACAGGTGTTTCAAATAAAGTGGGCGGTGAGTGTGTAGAGCGTTGTAAGCTACTCGCTAAACGTGTGTTCTGTTACACCTGAACATGGGTGGATTAGGCAAAGTGACCTGGGAGGCATGCAGAGGTCACTGTAAAAATAAATAAATAAATAAAAGAAAAGATCCTGTGTGTGTGAGGGAGAGAGAGAGTGAATATGGTGATTGGTTCGGGAAAAGCAAGCAGTGAAAAAATGACAGCACGATTTTTAAAAAGCGTCCCAATGGACCAAAGAAATGGAGGTTGAGTATAAAAGTGAATAATTGGATTAGACACTTAGTTAATACTCTCAAAAAGCTCTCAAATCACGGGCTTACTTCAGGCTAATAAACACACAAGAAGGCTGTCAACAACAGGCATTAAGCACCTCACTGACAGTGCATGCATGTTGTTAAGGGTGCTCTGCTTAGTTTTTATATTGAACACATTTGCCTTTCATATCGGGCACGATTTTCCTGCAGTAGAGCACGCAGTCCACCACACAATAATCAAGAAGAACCTAACACACGCCATTTATAGGCTTATGCTATCTGCAGTGAGTGTATGCGTAAAGGTAGGCTGAGAGCAGTGTTTGATGTTCTGTAATAGCTCTTCCAGCTGCATAATGACAGGTGTCTGATTGTTTCCTTGCTAGAGGAAATGTATAACATTAGAGATACGTGTGCTTTTAAGAGCAGCCTTTCACCAACGTCTCCAAGCGGAACATTTTATCCTTCTCTCCTCCCATTCCGTCTTCGAACTCTTCAAGCTCTGAGCCGCGAGAGACGTCCTCCTCCACTATTCTGCTAGTATTATTAAGCTTTACTGAAGTCTTAAAAGGGTGCAAGGAAATCGTTCCAACATGCCGAACAGCTTCACCAGTAGCAGTGAAAGGCAACATGCGGCACAATGCGGTAGTGAGCACGTCTGAAAGGCGAGGCAAGTGAACATTGGCCTGCTCGTTCCGGCTGAAAGCTTCGCACTCCTTTTTGAATAGAGGGGCAGAACCTCCTCCTGTGACTTGCTTATTACTTATACAGCAGGCCCTGCATGGAGCGCTGCTTCTGATAAATAGCTGATAAACTAAATGAACGTAGAGACTTTGCACAAATATGTACAGTATGCCTATGTGAATCACTTGAGATTTTCCCCACAACCGTCTAAATGGGTCTGAATGTACGCAGGAGCTAACAGCATGCAGACCTATTACTGTTGCTTTTGAACTGCAGGAAACAAATAGTTATTTTTAGTTGCTCTGCTGCGTCCACAACTGCCTACAGATGACCTCCTGCAGCTCCATGAAACAAATCGCAATCCCTGTACACAAAGTCGCTTAGAAGCTACAGACTGACTGCCAGCCAATGGAGGGAAACCGGTGGGTTTGAGTGACAGGTGAGCGAAGTGGAAGCTCATTAATATTGTGCGGTTGCTGCCTCTGGTTTCAGCCGGTCACTGATTCTTATCTTCTGCTGTTGGATATAGCTACTGATGAGAGTAACTTAAACCCTAGAGTGAGTTGGGCTTCTTCAGACAGTCAATAAAATTCAAGAGCTTCAGCTCATCCTCACATCAAACATCAGAATGAACAAAAGACGTGATCTCAGTGACCTCAATTGTGGCATCATTGTTGCTAACATAAGCTTGAATCTCCTGTAAACATGAATATACCATAACATATGCCAAAACAGCCCTGACCCATAATGCACTGTGTATTCTGACACCTTTCTATCAGAACCAGCATTAACTTCTTCAGCAATTTGAGCAACAGTAGCTTGTCTGTTGGATCGGACCACACGGGCCAGCCTTCTCTCCCCACGTGCATCAGTGAGCCTTGGCCGTCCATGACCCTGTCACCGGTTCACCACTGTTCCTTCCTTGGACCACTTTTGATAGATACTGACCACTGCAGACCAGGAACACCCCACAAGAGCTGCAGTTTTGGAGATGCTCTGATCCAGTGGTCTAGCCATCACAATTTGGCCCTTCGTCAAACTCGCTCAAATCCTTACACTTGTCCATTTTTCCTGCTTCTAACACATCAACTTTGAGGACAAAATGTTCACTTGCTGCCTAATATATCCCACCCACTAACAGGTGCCATGATGAGGAGATCATCAGTCTTATTCACGTCACCTCTCACCGCTCACCATGTTATACCTGATCGGTGTTTGTGTATATATACTGGTATGGAAGCCGGTGGAGGAATCATTTGATATCAACTCCATACTTACGATTGAGCTGTATAATGTGAGAAAATTGGTGATTGTTTAAGACAGGACGTGTATGTAGGAAATGAATTTGAGCTGACTGGAGCAGCTTGACTGTCTAATGCTATATCCTAGTGCATAAACAGATATTTAAGGCTGAATCGTCATTCTAACGCTGAGAGTTTCACAGTATCATCTCCCCTCTGTCCCACTGTGGTTGATAACGTGGCGGTTAATGTTCTCACATGATCCATCACGTGTTACAGAAAAAATATAATCTTACAGTAATTTTGCCTGTCTTTATTTTGTCATTCTAGTAGCATAATTTTCAGAATGTCACCCCTGGTTCTGTGGAATGCTGTATATTAATATGGTGCAGACACACATGAGCTGTGTGTGTGTGTGTGTATGTATGTATGCATGTATATGTATATATATATATATATATATATATATATATATATATATATATATATATATATATATATATATATATATATATATATATATATATATATATATATATATATATATATATATGTATGTATATATGTATGTATGTATGTATGTATGTATGTGTGTGTGTATATATGTATATATGTATATATGTGTGTATATATGTATATATGTGTGTGTATATATATATATATATATATATATCAGCATAAATAGATAGCTTTACTTATATATTTAGTGACATTTATTTGACGTGAAGCTGTTCAGTAATGGAAGCCGAGCCATATTGGTGCTATTTAAGTATGAAATCTCAAAGATTTTTGAATATTTAGACTCTGATACGGACCACTGGATACAGCATTCAGGCACTGGTCATTATTTTTTAATGTTTTTAGTGAAGTGGCACAATCATTTTTAAGCATATGGGACTGTGATAGTCTGCGCACTAGCTGCTAGCCCGAGAACTGGGCAAGTGTCTCCGCTTTCCCAGATCCCACCCAGTTTGTTAGCACTTGACTGTAGAGCAGTGAGGGAATTCATGTGGAACAGATGGCTATTCTGCAGGCTGTACTGCAGTTGGAATGATTTTGCATCTTGCATCTTAAGTGTTGTAGCTTGAACAAGTTCCCATAGACACTAAAGAGCATGCGGGGGAGAATGGAGAGGCGGAGGATGATAATCATGTGATAACCTAATGGAAATACTATTAAAAATGCAGGGCCATTAACATATGACATTTCCCAGTGTGCATTCTATTTGATTGTGAGCATGTTTGCTAAGTTATTGTAGGGAGTGTACAGAGGAGGAGAGAGAGAGAGATGGGAGATGAAAAGATATAAATCATGAGAGAGCAAGAGAAACAAATAAATGGGCTGCCTTTTTCTTCTCCTTTAATAACGGTTAGACAAACCCCCTCCTCGCTGTTTTTTTTTTTCCTTTCTGCTATTTTTACTCACTTTCATATGCTAGCAATAATGGTGTAATATATCCGTTTAATGACGCTTATTAGCGAATGAATATTCTCAATTTTGTGGCTACCAATCTGTAGTTTTGCTGATTTGGATTAATAGGGATGAATACACGTAGTGAATGTAGTATTGCTGTGTGTGTGTGTCTGCAGAGGTGCACCGCTGGTGTTTGGTCCTTGTGAAGATGGTTTCCACTGAGTCAGGGCCAGTGGATGCTTAATTATTAACTGCCACCCCTTCACACCACCCTCAAATAAGAAGAGCCTGAATTAATTATTATACACATGGGCTCACTTGCTTGACAGATAGCTAACAATTTGTTTTGTTCATGGGAACGGTGGCCTGCTGTGATTTAGCGCATGCTTCTGTGGGTGTGTTTATTATTGTGTGTGTCTCCATGTGTGCATGCAATTAGACTGCTAGGTCCTGCTCGCCGCTAATGAGGTGCGTTCGGATGCGTATAGTCCGCAGGTGTGCAAGTGCCCAGGTGTGTATCCCAAGCTGTGAACTCGCTGGTCATATCCGCTAAACTTTTCCCAGAACTCTATCCTGTGTGAGTGAATAAAAGTGGGTGGGTGTGTACCTTTGTGTGCATTACCACACCAAGCAGAGGTCCAGCTTTCTTTTCTTCTTTTTTTTTTTTTTTTTTTTTGATTCTTTTATGGGGAGTTGGTTGGGCGTGTTTCAGAAAAGCAGAGTAAAGGTCGATCCATAAAACCTCCAAAATGCCCCTGAAATTTGGACCCACTGCTATCGGATCCTTAGGTTTTACTGAGAACGAATTAAAAGGACCTGTGGAGGAGCCAAGATAAGATAACCCACTGTAAAAGGGGAATTGTTTGCTCTTTGAAATTAGAAAAAGTCTCGACTTGGCATTGCCTCATAAGGCCTTGACATTCTTCCCTGAACAAAAACATCAATAAACTGTAAATTCTTGAGCAAACACTTTTGAATACACGTCTGCAGCAATAAGGATTTTGGTGAAAATATTTGCCTTTATCCGGCATCGACAGGACATTTTCCGTCTTCATATATTCTCCGGTTCGCTCTGAAGTGGTGAAGAACGTCTGTGCAGGTGTATATGAGAAAACACGAGAGGCTGGACATGAGATTGACCCACACAGTAACCCGGCTGTTAGTGACACGGTCAACTCTGAGCAAGCACAGATGTGAAGTGGGCAGTTAACCCGCTGATAAAGCACTAAGCCCTGCTGCAACCTCTTTAGTCCACTTCTCTAGAACCAGGCCGTGACCTCCATCTCTCAGGTGTGCATCCGACTGGGATTTTGTCGAACACCTCATCCATTTTCTGTATTTACTCCCTAATGAATGGTTTATGGATTCGTTCGACCTTATTCGTTAAAGTTCGGCGCCGTGAGCGCTAGTGATGGTTAATAGAATTATCTATGTTTCTTGTAGGGTTGCAGAATTTAAGGAATTTTGCTAATGTTGATGATTCATCGTTAGCTAATGTAAATAAAAAAGAAAAAAAAAATGCACTTTTTGTTTCCTCATGCATCACTCGTTTGAGAATTGACTAGAAAGGATTAAAATCTAGTTAAGTAGTTAAGTAACAGCAAGGCTTCCTTCTGCTTTTAGTAGCGTGTAAGCATCGACATGAGAGCCCACTGCGCCTACAAACACACGCTGGTGGAAGCGCTTTGCGTGCGATTGTAGTTATACCCATCCCATCCCATCCCTTATCCTCTGAGGAGATTAAGGAGTTCAGTGCTTCAGAGAAATGAGATCAGTTTGAGCTTTACCCAAGATTACACACACACACACACACCAACAGACAACTTCGGCTTTGGTGTATTGCCTCAGTATGTCTCAGTAAAACAATAGATCCAGGTCTTCTTGATTGCAGCATTTCTACCAACTCAGAAATTTCTCTTATTTCGGGTTTGAATGACTTAGGAAGTCTTGTGCGGTGTATACAGGCTTTTATGTTTCAGATTTCAACCCTATTTTAAGGAGAGAAGTACTCGTGATACAGATAAAAGAAACTGACAGCAAGATCCCAAGGCCTCCTCAACACTCCAGTGTTTATAGCCTGGTAGAATTCTGTGACCCTGAGACTGCTAGCTGCTTGTCTTTATTCCCCTTTCCTCCCTCCTCAGTAGCCTTGTGGAGCAAGGAGCTTTAAGTCTCCGGTTTTATGCAGCAAGAGGCATTTATGGCTATTTTATAGTTTCTGGTTCTTCACTGCCAATTGCAGATCTCAAGGCTTCAGAAGGAAATCATGCAGTTCCTCCAGAAAGCATTTCTGATTATTTCTTTTTGCTGTATTGTTGCATCAAATTTGTCAGAATATTGATAGGATATTGACGATGATTTAAAGCGACTCTTTCTACAGAAAGAAATGAAATGAATGATTTAAATGTCCTCTGTATTGTTTAACAAATTGATGGTTATTCACCTCTCTTTCGTTTAGTGTTCTAAATTAGGACTTAGAAAGCAAATAAACTATATAACTAAATATTTTTTATATACATCAGTGTCCAGATGTATGCTGGTATAATGAATATCTCTGACTTTGGAAGGTCTCACAGCTAAAATGGTGCATCAGGTCAGTCCATGCTGTCATGAAGGCCAAAGAACTGCCTTCAAGATGTTAGAATCTACCAAGATCAGTCCAAACTGAAGGGCAGTTGTTGTCAGAGAAGTGTCCAGCTACAACAGTGAAGGGGGTTGCAGATTTCACTGGCTGAAATAAGAGAACCTGTGCAGACATCGACATTACTTCAGCTCTTCACAGATCCGGCCTCTGAGGGAGTGGCCAGGAGGAAGCTATTTCTGAGAAAGCCCATGCTAGAAAGTCTGAGAGCTTTTGGAAAAAGATTTTGTGGTCTGATGAAACTAAAACTTAGCCATTTAGTCTGAAGCCCAAGCACGGTGAAGCCCAAGCACGGAGCAAATGAAATACACAGAGATAACACCACCGCTGTGACTGAGCAGTTTGGGAAGTGAGCATCGTGCTCTAGGGCTACTTTTCCTCAGGAGAACCCGGAAAGCTCGTTGTCATCACAAGCAGCACAGATGGAGCCAGATATATGCAAGTTGTTTAGAAAAGCCTGTTCCAGTCGGAGACTTTTGCCTTTAAGAGTGAATATTTATGTTCTACAATAAATGAACCAAAGCACAGGGTTAAAAGAAGCATAAAAAGATGGCTGAAAGAAGAAAAAAAAAGGGCTTGTGTTTTGGAATTGCCTGAAGACTTTTCAGGCTTGACATTGAAAACTGAACGTTGCTGTCCACCCACCTTCTCCAACTTGGCAGAAGGTTTGTATGTCAGAAATATATGAATGTAAGAAAACAGCAAAAGCAAAAAGCTCATTCAAATCTGTCACTGCTGTAAAAAGACTGTTCAGGGTGAATACTTATTAAATCATTCTGAGGACATCTAAATATTTTATTTCAAAAGAAAGTTACTTGAAAAGGATCGAGGGGGGGAAAAGTCAGTAATTATCGGGAGGGCGAATACTTTCTGGTGGCACTTATGCCTCTACTTTTAATCACGCTTCTATAGGATCGGTAAATATTGAGAGATTTCAAAGCAACAGAAATTTATCTACTCTTTCACAAAGTTATTCCCATCTCAGCTAGTTACTCCTCATCGGGGTCTCTAGCGGTCAGTCATCCACTCGATATGCTGGAAATGTCTTGAAGAATTGTGTCGTATTCAGCCAAGCGTCTCCCGCCGCCAAATCACGACCGGGTCCCCCGAGCTTTTGAGATGCTAGTGCTTATATGACCTTACCATATGACATGCTTACATTTGCCAGCATATGTTTTCATAGGTACTAACCACTGATAACAGATGGAGCTTGCCACGCTGGCTGGCAGGCCCCAGTTGCTGAAAAAATCACATTTATGTTGTCCAGCTGATGAGTAAATGTCAGCATGATATAGCTTTGTTTCACTCTGCGATGGATTCTATGACCCATGTCCAGCGGTGCTCAGGCTTATCCTCAAAGGGCCGGTGTGAGGGCAGGTTTTCATTCCGATCAAGCAGAAGCCACACCCGATTCCACCTGTTTAATCAGCTGGACAGTTGACTCAGGAACGAAAACCTGCCCTCACACCAGTCTGACGCGGATAAGATCGGACGCCCCTTCCCATGTCTCTCCTCTGTAGCAATCCTGCATGAGTGTGACCTCCATCTCGGATGTGGCTCCATCTCACAGTGCCGATAGGTACTCACTAGACTCTGTAATAATAAAAAAAAAACTTCATTGGTTTAATACTGGGGCCTGATCCATATAGATTCCAGCTCAGATCCTGGTAAAGATTATGTTGAATCAGTCTGTACTTTCAAATATTGAGGAGGTGTGGAGGCGTTTCTGTGGCTGCTTCAGGTGACGAGGTTTTTTAGTCTTTTTAGCATCGAAACATTAGTGCTGTGGAGTAGCTGCGAGTGCTACAGCTGCTAATCAGAAAACTTGTTTCGTTTGAAGACAAAAGCGTATCATGGATATCTGTCTCGTTCGTTATCATGTCGCTACGCAGTATTTTTAGCCCAACTAAGGAAGAGATTTTTTATTTTTTTTTTCCCCTCCATGCCCGTACACATCTCAATCACCGGTTTGTCTCGGCTTTTAAATGGATGGTAAGCAGCGAAAGGAATCAAATTTGAGTTTGGATAAATTGTAATCACAGGTTCGTCTGTCTACGAGGACATGATGGTTTAACTGGTGTGAAATGATGATCTGCATGAATCCAACTCGCTACACTGAAACATCACCATGCAGCTTTAACATTGCAGCCATCCGACGTTAATTGCCAAAGATTGGACCAAAGTGTATGGACACATCAGACATTACCGTTCAGCTTAGTGCTGTTTCGGTCATCTCTGTGGATTTGTGCCGTCGTGCTTCATACTCGTGCAAGGAATCCTTTTCTTCCGTATATAGGAAATTTCCGTTTCCTTTATATACAGCCTACAGCATAGGCAAAACATATTGATTATGGCAAATACTTTAACTGTCTGTGCTTCAGGAAAAAAATTAATTGTTGGCTTTCACGCATGAAATTGTGTCTACATTGTCCCGCGTTCTCTCCTTGCAAATATATTCTGTATTTAAATGTGGAATGTAATCTCTTTTCTCTCTCTCTCTCTCTCTCTCTCTCTCTCTCTCTCTCTCTCTCTCTCTTTCTTTCTCTTTCTCTCACACACACTCACACACAAGCAGTTTGCATGCATGTGTAGGTGGAAGATATTTAGTAATGCAAATATTAATTTAGCCCGACATGCTCATTCCTTGTACCATTTAATGGTCACTCTGAGGTCCACATCTGTGAGCCGGTGAAATAAATAATCTCCCAAATACTTTTTGGTGACTCCTTACACACTTCATAGACGTGCATATAGAGAGATTGAGATGAGGTCAGTGATGTTTGTAATGGACCGCTGTGATCCAGTCACACTTCCTTAACCCGGTCGAGTTATTCCTGAAGGAATCTGTAAGCTTCATAGCGCCCTGCAGAGTCCTGCAGAGCATCTCTGGGCAGAACTGTGCTTATGAAGTAGCAGCTGTGATGAACGTCTAGTTTAGCTATAAATCCTTCGGTGGTTCTGTTTTATTGCAATCCGACATATAATATACTCATTCATTTAAAATACTGCTGGAAAGTAGACACTCCCTGAATTTCCTGGTCAGGGTGAGGTAAGAGGATATCGAAACGCAGAAGAAACATCCCGAAACAGATCCATTCACACAAACGGTCTATCTTCTCCCTCCGTCAGGTGGCCTTGCCAGTAAACTGAGCTGTTTCTTTTCTTTCTTCTTCTCCTTTTTTTCTCTGCATGTTTTTATTAACCGGTGTACCTGTGTATGAATAGAATCCATCTGCTGTCTGGCTAATAGAAACCTAAGGCCTTCACCGGCTGCAGTTTTATAGGCAGTCATAAAGAGTTTATACTAAGTGATGGATGGAGGATAAGCTGCAGTAACGCCACTATGAGTGTGTTGAAGGTAATGGAGCATACGGATCCAAAATAACAACTGTATACCGTATTCCCTATCGCACCGTCATCCCTGCGCTCTCTCTCTTTCTCTCACACACACTCACACACAAGCAGTTTGCATGCATGTGTAGGTGGAAGATATTTAGTAATGCAAATATTAATTTAGCCCGACATGCTCATTCCTTGTACCATTTAATGGTCACTCTGAGGTCCACATCTGTGAGCCGGTGAAATAAATAATCTCCCAAATACTTTTTGGTGACTCCTTACACACTTCATAGACGTGCATATAGAGAGATTGAGATGAGGTCAGTGATGTTTGTAATGGACCGCTGTGATCCAGTCACACTTCCTTAACCCGGTCGAGTTATTCCTGAAGGAATCTGTAAGCTTCATAGCGCACTGCAGAGTCCTGCAGAGCATCTCTGGGGAGAACTGTGCTTATGAAGTAGCAGCTGTGATGAACGTCTAGTTTAGCTATAAATCCTTCGGTGGTTCTGTTTTATTGCAATCCGACATATAATATACTCATTCATTTAAAATACTGCTGGAAAGTAGACACTCCCTGAATTTCCTGGTCAGGGTGAGGTAAGAGGATATCGAAACGCAGAAGAAACATCCCGAAACAGATCCATTCACACAAACGGTCTATCTTCTCCCTCCGTCAGGTGGCCTTGCCAGTAAACTGAGCTGTTTCTTTTCTTTCTTCTTCTCCTTTTTTTCTCTGCATGTTTTTATTAACCGGTGTACCTGTGTATGAATAGAATCCATCTGCTGTCTGGCTAATAGAAACCTAAGGCCTTCACCGGCTGCAGTTTTATAGGCAGTCATAAAGAGTTTATACTAAGTGATGGATGGAGGATAAGCTGCAGTAACGCCACTATGAGTGCGTTGAAGGTAATGGAGCATACGGATCCAAAATAACAACTGTATACCGTATTCCCTATCGCACCGTCATCCCTGCGCTCTCTCTCTCTCTCTCACACACACTTTTTTTAAAAACACTTCTTGAAAACTCTCAGAGAAACATTCTGCTTTAATAAGTGTGTTGAATTGGATAGTCACGCTGCAGCGTGAGGCCTTTGTGCAGGTCTGTAAACCGTTTAAGGCAGAAATGTTAAATGTATACGGATTTGTATTTAGCGCGTTGATCTTCTTAGCTAAAAAAAAAGCGAACATGTCATGGCAGGCTCTACCCCCCATTTGTGCGTCCACACCCGAGTGCATGCATACCATCCTCCACCATTACAATTCATTAAAATAGGAGACCATCAGAGACGGACAGAGAAGAGGGAAGGCTTTGGATGGTCAGGACCATATATATAGAGCTACAGTCTCCTTCTGACATCTCTCTCTCTCTCTCTCTCCTCTCTCTCTCTCTCTCTCTCTCTATATATATATATATATATATATATATATATATATATATATATATATATATATATATATATATATATATATATATATATATATATATATATATATATATATATATATATATATACCCCCTCCTTCCCACCTCCCTCTTCCCTTCTCTTTCTTCTTCATCAGAGCTATATATCCATAGCCAACAGCACCCCTCCTCCTTGTCTCTTCCCATCTTCCTGCGTCCCCCTCCTACAAAACCCCCATCGGCCCTACCCTCCCCAGCCCCCACACCCCTGTGCTGGTGGTGCAGTTTTTTTGCACCGTGACAGACCCCCGGATGATGGACTAATGCCACACACACACACTACATTGTTCATACATTTAGTGAACAGATGGTGGACAGAGACCGGTCTTAGTGCTTCAGAAGACATACAGTATGTGCGTGTATTTCATTATATGGAGCGTTAAAAGCAGGCAGGTTGCATACGGTGCCTGAGTCCTTGCCTGGCCGTGTGCGCATCGTTTTGTTAAATGAACTAATAAAATGACTTCAGGCAGCTCAGCGTAGCGTGTGCTCAGGCTGTGTGTGTGCTGAAGTCTGCAGAAACACGGCTGGACCGTGGCTGATGGAGTGGGTGAAAGTGGACGGATGGCACAGGCTGCGCTGCCTCCTCCTCCTCCAGGTTCCCGTCTTTGCTCGTTCATCCACCGAGAGAGGAAGAGCTCAGTGCCGCCGGGTGCGTCTGCCCTCCCTTGTGAACCCAGTGCTACGTGGGCTGTTTCTACTGTACGCCGCTCAGACTCACACACGGCTGCTACGAGGCAGAACTCAGACAGGTTATCCGCAAGGCCCGATTGGTGTGTATATGTGTTTGTGTGTGTATATGCGCACGCATAAGAAAAAGGAGAGACAATTTTAGAGAAAGCCGACTGCAGACAAGCGCAGCTAGTGAATTTGCATTAGGTTAAGTACAGAGAGGTCAAAGAGGAAGCTGTAGAACTTTAACAAAGTAAATAAAACTTCTGTTAAAATTACCACTTCTGAATACTTCAGCATTTTTAGCTTGGTCTCCATCAACCACATCTGCTGTGTATATTAGACCACGAACTCAGCGTATAAATCTGTTTCAGTTTTAAGCCTAAAATGGTTAGGCTCTAAACAGAAATTATTTATTTATTTATTTGTTTGTTTGTTTGTTTGTTTGTTTGTTTATTTTTAAACTAATTATTTTTTAATTAATTAATTAATTAATTAATTAATTAATTAATTAATATATCGTTGCTTATTTATTATCTATCTATCTATCTATCTATCAATCTATCAATCTATCAATCAATCAATCAATCAATCAATCAATCAATCAATCAATCAATCAATCAATCAATCAATCAATCAATCAATCATATCTATCTATCTATCTATCTATCTATCTATCTATCTATCTATCTATCTATCTATCTATCTATCTATCTATCTATCTATCTATCTATCTATCTATCTATCTATCTATCTATCTATCTATCTATCTATCTATCTATCTATCTATCTATCTATCTATCTATCTATCTATCTATCTATCTATCTATCTATCTATCTATCTATCTATCTATCTATCTATCTATCTATCTATCTATCTATCTATCTATCTATATGAGCTTTACCACTCAGATGTAAAAATGCTAGCACTCATCGACATGATCTGTGTATTCTGCCTGCCTTTCTGGCAAGCGATTATTCCTGTTTGGTTACAAACAAAATCAGGAAATGTGTTCACTCCAAACATTGTTGTAATAAAAGTCTAAGGGAATCGATTGGGTAGTCCATAAACATGTATTTTTATATATTTCTGTGGTTACCGGTTTGATTTGCCGTACTTCAGGTTCGTCCCCCAGTCCAAAGATATGCGTTGTTGGCTGATTTTAACATCTCGGAATTGTCCATAGTGCCTAAATAGGTGTGTGTGTGTGTTTGTGTGTGTGTGTGTGTGTGTGTGTGTGTCCTGTAAAAGGTTGATCAGTAGTGTCCCCTGCCTCGTGCCATACCGTAACTATTTCATTAGAACAGCTTTGTTCCCTCATATGTCTCATCTAAGGAACGGTTAAAGTTCCCTGTAATATTTTTTCCAGCACTGTATTCACCTTCAGTGAATATTCACACTATTTTTTTTTAGTTCGGAGAAAGGGTGTCTCACTTCTGTAGACATGTGGCAGACGCAGAGCAGGTTGAAAAACCTGCAGTGTTTTTTTTTTCTTTTTTTTTTTTCTACCTTTTCAGCCTATATATTTAATTCATTTTCCCCTTTACTTCTTATTTCTAAGTTTCTTTTTTACACAGCCACCTGTTATCACTGTTGGTCTGTCACCAGTAGAGTGTGAAGGCTAGCACATGCTTTCTCCTAAGAGTGTGAAGCCACCCACCATATAAGTGCTGCCTACGCAACATCATGTGGCTTCTTATTACGCTTGGAGGTATGTTCTATACTGCCTGATTGTTTCTGGGTGACTTTGTAACCTTTGGACTTTAGTACTTTAATATAAGCATCTGCAAGTTAGCATGCTTCCTACTCGCTGAATATAATATTAATATATATATATATATATATATATATATATATATCTATATCCAGAGTCCGAGCTTGTCAAAGTGCACCTCGGGGTCTTCTGGGGTCAAGTGTACCTCAACTTTACATCACAGAAACTGCATTTTTGAAAAAGAAATATATATTTTTTCTCTCTCTCTATTGAAAATATTTTCTCCTCGAGGGGAAAACAAGGAGTAAAATGAAGAGGATATATAGTTGAGCATTGTCTGCAGGCATGGGAGAGACAGTGGAGGGAGGAGGGGAGGCACAGAGCCTCTCTCAAGGCCATGGAGGGGGAGTGAAACAGAATGCACCATTACAGATCCAATGGATCACTCTACTAAGCTGCTCGGAGAAAAAGAGAGGACGAAGCGGTGGTCTGTATGAAATTGGTGAAGGACACAAGCGCATGAAAAGAGTAGAGAGAGGGATAAAGTGCGCCGGGAAGGACAGTAAAGGGACATTTAATAATAATAATAAAAAAAGAAAAGAATTTTTGTTATAAGCATGGCCGGTGTGTGTGTGTGTGTGTGTAGTTGTTGCGGTGTGTCTTCATCCACATGTCTGTAATAAGAGTGAAGGAGGTTGAATATTAAACATAATGAAAAACCTAATGACATTCTTTCGAGTGGCGCAGAGGCAGAATGTCAGTGACCCAGATTGAGATACCTTTCCGCTGAATCTTTTATGGGAAACAAAAATTGGATCAAATTTAATTTAGTGTCGAGGGTGGAATGATACAGTATCGAGAGAGACTAAGAGCAAAGCCTGGAGTGGAGTGCAGGGTTTATTACAGGTTAGATTTTTGGCACCCATTTTAGGTTGGTAAATAAAATGAACTTTTTTTTTGTTTGTTTTTTAATGAGATTTTTCCACGATTTCGGAGTATTACAATGAAGAGAAATGAGTTCAGATGACTGGCAGGTGTAATGTTTATGGACTGTACCATCTAGTACTCCAGGATTAGGTTGTAAAGTCGGTGGAGCACTCGTTTCTGATTGATGGTGTGAAATCCCATCCCAGGACCACGGTGTTGCAGACACGTGACCTTAAACGGAAGCAGTAGATCAGTCTGTGTGAAATAGTTCGATCTATTTCAATCGGATAGTTTGATCTAATGTTTTATAGGGTGTTTTTTTTTAGGTGATGATGATGATGATGATGGTGGTTGTGTTCAGAACCATTGCTTTCTAAGGCATGCTGCTGTGGAGACCCCCAACCCCCATGCTGCTCTCAGTGAAGGTCATCTAGGGTGTCCAGCCGTGCTGAGAGCACCGTGAACAGCAGCCCTAATTGTGAAACCTACACTAACAGAAACGTATATGAAGATAGGATGGACGTTACATTAACTGATGCCATAGCGGAGCTAAAAGGTTTGCTGATCTAGGATCATTTGCTCTGTAAACCATTATGAACTAAGATACTACACTGGTGCGCTGTAGTTAGAGTAGTCTAAGCCAGGATTAGTGCATCAATCTTTTTTTTTTTTTAAATTTAAAATTTACCAACAATATTGCTAAATACATGCCTCACTTCCTGTAATCTGGTCTAGCGTGGTCTACTGAACGCTGCTGTAAAGTGTGTAAGGCCGAAAAGGTAAGAATACTTGAGATGTAAGTCTTAAAGCCTTGCTCAGATTTCAGTAAAGTCATTATTTGCTTATTTTCCAGCTTCTTCAACATGGGGAGAGAGAGAGAGAGAGAGAGAGAGAGAGAGAGAGAGAGAGAGAGAGAGATGACAGACAGATGGGATAAGATAGGGTTAACTAGCTTTAAGACCCAGAGATGATTGGCAGACTCATCATATGGCAGCGCTTTCTCTCGCACTTTCACTCGCACACACACACACAAACGAACGCAAAAGTACGTGGAAACACACTGACGGTTGCCACACAGCGGCTTCCACTCAGCCGCCACCTGCTACATCTGGCACATGGATGATTGATACAGTAAGTGTTCCTGATACTTTAGAAGAAACACTTTGGTAGCGAGTTTCCTTAAAGGCATTTTTTTTGTTTTTCTCTTGATGCTCGATCCTGTAGCAGAGCTTCGGGGACTCGGTCTGTCACAGAGGGAGAAATACAATGTCTGGGTGGGATTTAATAAAGTATTGTTGAGAAAATGGGGAATATGCCGAACGATGACTGGTTTGGTTTTTTTTTTTTTTTTTTTGTCCGAGAACTATGTGATGTGTCAGAAAGCAGAGAAAACAATATCACTACATTTGTTTTCAGCCCTTTACCCAAGGCTAGTATGCGATTCTTAAAAATACCAAACCAGAAAACTATTGTAGACGTTTTTCTTCCCAAAATATTTGATTCTGCAGCAACATGTCGTCATCTTTAAAAAAAAAAAAAAAAAAAAACCCCAAAAAAAAAACCCAAAAAATAAACCAAATACTATGCTACATCATTCTACGTTATTGAGAACTTTCCTAGTGGTCTCAGAGGATTGGTAGAGATGCAGAGTGAGAAAAAAGAAGGGGGTGGCATCTCGGAATAGGTTCCTGATGAGTCACTCTCTTAAAAAGCCGAGACTGCAGGTAACCTTACCCTCCCTCCTCCTCACAATCAACCTTCATCAGCCTCCCGCTGAGGCTGTCTGTGTATGTAGGTGTGGGAGACCTTCAGGCATTCATTTGTCAGTAATACTGCTCCCTGGATCTGTGTAACTGAACAGATTCTCCTAATACAAGTCACCAGACTTGAATTTATGATGCTGGGGCACCGGGAGATCCCTCTGCTCTCTCTTTTCTGCCAAGTAGTTTATGTGTAGCATTTTTCAGCGTGCCTGAAATCTCGGTTTCTCTGTAGCAGGCACTTATTCCTCAACCGTTCCATGCTGGAAAAGCACCATGGGCCGGGCTCGTGTCCTAGATGCCGAAGGACTTTTTGTGCTTGGTGTTAAAATATGTTCTCAGTCAAACCCTCTACACTGTTCATGCCATGCCATGATATTCACGGATCTGAACGAGTCTTAAATCTTAAAAAATGCTTCGGAGGATCAGCTGTAGGTTCCCCTGACTTGGCAAATTTAATACCAGCACCTTGGGGGGGAAAAAAGTATTTTTTTCTCCTCCACTTGTTCCATCTTTCTCTTTATGCCTGTAATCTATTGTGTTTGTCCGTGGCTTGGAGCCGCCGATATTTTGTTTGCTCACCATTCTTTCTTTCTCGCGATCGTTTTCTCCCTTCCAGTTAGGTTTTATTGCATCTCCGTCTCCCCACCCACTACTGTTTCACTGCCGCTATTAGTGTCTCTCTCTCTCTCTCTCTCTCTCTCTCTCTCTCTCTCTCTCTCTCTCTCTCTCTCTCTCTCTCTCTCTCTCTCTCTCTCTATTTCATTCCCTTGTTTCTTGTTATTCCCTTACTCCACACCCTTGTGGGTTTAACTCGTGGCTATCTTCTCCTCCCCTCCCCTCTCCTCGTCCCCTTCCCCCACACCTCCACCACCACCCTTTTCAATCCTTCTCTGCATTAAGGAATGTACAACGTTGTGCTCCACCCCCAGTCCCCATCTCCAACTCTCTCCATCACACACTCATTCTGTATGCTGCCCAGCGTCTCTGCTCTCTCCTCCGCCCCCTCAATCTCCCAGGGGACTTGGCATTTCTGGCCCAGTGCCAGGCGACTTACCTGTGTGTGTGTTTAAAAAAAAAAAAAAACACCTTTCAACACCCTCCCTCTCTCCCTCTCTCTCTCTGTTTTTCTCTGTCATTTTCTCTTTTTGTCCCACTCTCCACCTCGGCCTAATGATGGACCTGTGTGTGTGTGTGTGTGTGTGTGTGTGTGTGTGTGTGAGAGAGAGAGAGAGAGAGAGAGAGAGAGAGTTTAGCAGGTCCTTCTGAAATGGAGCTTTAGAAGAGTTTCAGTGATGTTCAGCACCTTTTTAAGGAATAGTAGGAATAACTGTTTTAAGGCCAACATTGTTTTTAATATATTATTAAAATATATCCTACATTTTCCACCAATCAAATGTTAATGTGAATTCATATGAATCATTTTCAAGAGCCTTCTGATACAGATAGGGAAACATCTTGTAGAAAAACATGTAGTCGGCGAGTGATGGAGCTCTATCGATGGAGCATTCCATCGTCTGTCCTGGTGTTTTTCTTTCTGTAGACTGTGTGTGTGTGTTTTGTGAATGTTGTGGTGCTTAATTACACTCGAAAAGCAGAAGAATGCTCCACCAGAATGTGTCATTTTGTTATTCAGTCTGTGATAGAATCTCCCGTCTCCTCTGCTGGGCTGGACCGTCCCCTCTCCGCATGCTGCAATGGTCTTTTTGTCTTTTGGCTCCCCCTAAATACAATCATATCTATTCATAAGTGAGACATTGCCTCCTCCTGTCTGCCCGTCTGCGCCTACTCCCACTCCCCGCTTTTTCTTTCTCATTATCTTAATCTTGCACACACGCAAACATCTCCGTCTGCATTTGTCTCTCGATTACTCCTACACACATGCCCACTCTGTCTTATCTGCCGCTTTCTTGCTGCTTTGCCAATTTAGGGATTTGAAAATTAGTATTTTCGGATGCGTCTAGTATTCGTACGTGTGAGGAAGCTGTAATTGAAAGATTAAAATTAAACAATCGTGTAGTGACCCCAGGCTCCATTTTGTAACTCTTGAGGTCTCGGACCAGCAGTGGGGAGAAACTTCCTGGAATATTATGTAGTATGAATGTAAAGTCCAGCTGAGGCATCAGAGTGCACAGGGTTTCTCCTGGAACCGTTACAGAACTGGTTCCACAGCTGAGATGAGTTTCATCCAAAGCGCAGGATGTTGAGGGATCGGTTTGGACGCTAGAACTGCAGTTCATTCTCATACATATGGAAGGAACGCTGGCAAAGTGGTTAGCATGGTTTGCCCCACAATTCTGAGGATGAGTGGGTTTGATTCCTGATGTAGAGTGTTAGAGGGTTTCCTCCTGGTCCTCTGGTTTCTTCCCACATTCCTGATGTT
>JAUCMX010000017.1:2226745-2246745 GCA_033459395.1 Hemibagrus guttatus | reverse complement strand
CAGTTCTATCCGCAGGTGCGCTTGAGGTATAGGCACCGCATTTTTGTGAGACGCATTAGCAGCAGTTTCCAAAAGATGTGGGAGATGAACTAATTAGATTTTGGAATTGATCCAAACAGGGGAAAGGTCGCAGCAAGGTCAAATGACTGGAATAATCTTTCCTCAATTGCTTCCTTGCTGTTTGAAGTGTATTTTAACCCACCAATTCACTCTCTCAACAAATTAGAATACTTCATAAGACCAATAAAAAAAAACATTTTTAGTGAATTGTTGTCCTTCTGGAAAGTATGTTCATTTACTGTACATGTACTCAATACTTGGTAGGGGCTCCTTTTGCTTTAATTACTGCCTCAATTGGGCGTGGCATGGAGGTGATCAGTTTGTGGCACTGCTGAGGTGGTATGGAAGCCCAGGTTTCTTTGACAGTGGCCTTCAGCTCATCTGCATTTTTGGGTCTCTTGTTTCTCATGTTCCTCTTGACAATACCCCATAGATTCTCTGTGGGGTTCAGGTCTGGTGAGTTTGCTGGCCAGACAAGCACACCAACACCATGGTCATTTAACCAACTTTTGGTGCTTTTGGCAGTGTGCCAGGTGCCAAATCCTGCTGGAAAATGAAATCAGCATCTTCAAAAAGCTGGTCAGCAGAAGGAAGCATGAAGTGCTCCTAAATTTCTTGGTAAACGGGTGCAGTGACTTTGGTTCTCAAAAAAACACAATGGACCAACACCAGTAGATGACATTGCACCCCAAATCATCACAGACTGTGGAAACGTAACACTGGACTTCAAGTAACTTGGGCTAGGAGCTTCTCCACCCGTCCTCCAGACTCTAGGACCTTGGTTTCCAAATGAAATACAAAACTTGCTCTCATCTGAAAAGAGGACTTTGGACCACTGGGCAACAGTTCAGTTCTTCTTCTCCTTAGCCCAGGTAAGACGCCTCTGACATTGTCTGTGGTTCAGGAGTGGCTTAACAAGAGGAATACGACAACTGTAGCCAAATTCCTTGACGCGTGTGTGTGGGGTGGCTCTTGATGCCTTGACCCCAGCCTCAGTCCATTCCTTGTGAAGTTCACTCAAATTCTTGAATGGATTTTGCTCGACAATCCTCATAAGGCTGCGGTTCTCTCGGTTGGTTGTGCATCTTTTTCTTCCACACTTTTTCCTTACAGCACTCTGTGAACAGCCAGCTTCTTTGGCAATGAATGTTTGTGGCTTACCCTCCTTGTGAAGGGTGTCAACGATTGTCTTCTGGACAACTGTCAGGTCAGCAGTCTTCCCCATGATTGTGTAGCCTAGTGAACCAAACTGAGAGACCATTTTGAAGGCTCAGGAAACCTTTGCAGGTGTTTTGAGTTGATTAGCTGATTGGCATGTCACCATATTCTAATTTGTTGAGATTTGGTGGCTTTTTGTTAAATGTGAGCCAAAATCATCACAATTAAAAGAACCAAAGACTTAAACTACTTCAGTCTGTGTGCATTGAATTTATTTAATACACCAGTTTCACAATTTGAGTTGAATTACTGAAATAAATGAACTTTTCCACGACATTCTAATTTATTGAGATGCAACTGTGTGTGTGTGTGTGTGCGCGCGTGTGTGTGCGCGTGTATATATTATACACACACACACACACACACACACACACACACTGATCAGGCATAACATTCTGAGCACTGACCGGTGAAGTGAATAACACTGATTATCTCCTGATCAAGTGAACATTTTGTCCTCAAAGTTGATGTGTTAGAAGCAGGAAAAATGGACAAGCGTAAGGATTTGAGCGAGTTTGACGAAGGGCCAAATTGTGATGGCTAGACCACTGGATCAGAACATCTCCAAAACTGCAGCTCTTGTGGGGTGTTCCCGGTCTGCAGTGGTCAGTACCTATCAAAAGTGGTCCAAGGAAGGAACAGTGGTGACCCGGAGACAGGGTCATGTGCGGCCAAGGCTCATTGATGCACGTGGGGAGCGAAGACTGGCCCGTGTGGTCCGATCCAACAGACGAGCTACTGTTGCTCAAATTGCTGAAGAAGTTAATGCTGGTTCTGATAGAAAGGGGTCAGAATACACAGTGCATGACGGGTCAGGGCTTTGGCAGCAAAAGGGGGACCAACAGTGTGTGTGTATATATGTGTATACGTGTGTATGTTTTTTATATATACATATACACACACACACACTCTCTCTCTCTCTCTCTCTCTCTCTCTCTCTCTCTCTCTCTCTCTCTATCTATCTATCTATCTATCTATCTATTATTTAAAATGTACTTCAGATGTCCTTTCATGTTTAGAAGGGGTGCCAATACTTTTGAAAGGCACATTATAGTTCTAGGTGACATAGTGTAAAGTCCTCTATGTCAGCAGCTTTCATTTCAGTCCCAGTTGACCCTGATCTTTTGTTGTTGGTCTTCACACAGCAGGAAGTTTCCCCTAACATACATAATACATACGGACATAATTGCACTCAAATACCCTGCATACACAACATGCACTGGAGTAATAAGTTCCACTCAGGGCACGCATACATGCATTCCTATTTTATTTGCACAAGCAGGCATAGACACTGTGGTCATGCATATATACATATATAAGTGTGTGCTGCAGTGAATTGGGGTGCTGGTGTGTGTGTGTGTGTGTGGGTGGTTGTTTGGATGAGAGTGAGTGCAAATTGATATGTTACCTGTTTGTGTCACAGACAAAGTCACATGACCCCATTTCACTCCATGTTGGAGTCACAAGGCCTCCGTTAATATCGGCTGTGTTTGTTTGTCTACGTGTGGGTGTACATGGTGTGTGTGTGTGTGTGTGTGTGTGTGTGTGTGTGTGTGTGTGTGGTCTCATTTCTTCCTTCACATTTCTAGCCATTTTGCAGTCTCACACTATAAAAGACAATAGCTTAGATGAAACTGAATTGAACCCCCTCCCCCCATTATTATTATAATTAATAATAATAATAATAATAATAATAATTGTTAACATTAATAATAATAATAATAATAATAATAATAATAATAATAATAAATGTTAACATTAATAATAATAATAATAATAATAATTGTTAATTGTTAATAATAACTATTATTATAATTATTATTATTTTAAGTCTGTATATAACTATTACTGTGTGAAATATTTCCTGATCTTTTGTGTGAGTTTTTTTTCCCCTTTTTCATACACACTTATGGGTAATCAAAATCATAAAAAAAAAAAAAAAAATTCTCCAAATCACTCGAAACTTGGTATATAGTTCAAATTCTCAAGTGATTATGTTTCGAGTAACAACCTGTAAAGAATAACGAATAATAAACTAGAGTAATGTATGCGTGAAAGGGTTAACCTTCTCAGTGATGTCATCGTTCTGCATTCCTGTATGTTTGCTCAGGCCCACGTGTTTGAACAGTATTTTTAGTTCGATAGCTTCACATCGTCGTTGCACTAGTGTCGAACTGAACTGTTTAGATTTCTGCATACACACACACACACACACACACACATTAAGAAACTGCCATCTACTTTCTGTACATGGAGAAATGGACGTTAATTTATTGTCCCTTAGCTACATTAAAGAAACAATTCCCTTAATTAATGCTCGGCTTTAATCTGTACCGTTAGTTTCAATCAATGTTCTCTGACCAGACTACAATGAAACCATTGATTTATACCGCTTACAGTATTATACCCAACTGCTGTTCCAGATTAAATCATATTGATTAAATGAGTTTAGACAGCATGACATTTGATATATAGTTCGTTCTGAAATTAAAGCGTTGTTATTCCAAAATACCGTCGGAATAAATTACCACTTTTTTTTTTTATCTACTCAGATTAAAGGAGGGATCGCATGCGGCTGTGAGCGAGGTGCTCGTCTGGTCGTGAAGCGGGAGGATCACTTTTGTTTGCATTGTACTTAGGGGGAAAAATACACTATTCCAATATCTTGTTGCAGCTGTGTGTGTGTGTAGGACGTGTTCTACGGCCGCTGTGCTGGCAGCTGGTGGCTGATGCAGTATTCGGCCGTCTGCCCCACACACTGAATTATGGGTAATGCATTGATTGACTGCCTGTGTGGACCAACCGCACAACCTGACAACATCCTTCCAGACTCAATCAAACAACACGCGGGAGTGCAAGTGTGTGTCCTTGTGCTCCTTAAATACACACCCTTCTTGTCCTGCCCCCTATGCAGTAAAGACTCCATGAATCAGAGGGACATTCAGAACAGCCGAATTGCACCGTCAGCTCTCTGTCTTGCTCTCTCTTTCTCTCTCCCTCTCTCTGTCTCTCTCTCTCTCTCTCTCTCTCTCTCGCTCAGTCATAGTCATGCAACACACTATGAAATATTTGCCTCCTCAGTTTAAAATGAAACCTTCCTGAGGATGAAGATCCTAGTGCATATAAGCTCACTGCCCTGATAGAACAATAGCGATCTGTGGAAAAAGGGGAGTGTTTTTTTTTTTTTTTTTTTTCCGGACGAAGACGGAAGAAAGGAGTGGAGGAGAGATGATAGGGTGGGTCTCTTTTGTGTGGACAAATGAAGGTGGGGGGAGGAGGGGGAGGAAGAAGCTGCATTCCAGGAGGGGAATGAAGACTTGAGGAGAGATGAAGACGAGTGTGTGTGTATGATAAGTACTCCTTTCGTGTACGGCAATGCAGCAGTAGCGCCGAATGATTGACAGTATTGGCATAGTTCCTTCAGAGGACTTGGCTGATCGGAGGTCATCCGCATGAGTTATACGTACCAAATCCCCGCTTCGTGGAACGCTAACATCTGCACACACCCACACGCAATCACACCATGCAGATCAGTGCTGCTTTTCCTGAGCATTACAACCAGTGGGAAAGAATTTTCCGTCATCGAAAACCAGCCTGTATATCCATAACCCTGGACTGTAGTGATTAAGTATTGTTGCTAGGTGTTTATTGTTGTGCTAACGAACAGAAGACATGCTTTATGATGAAAATCAAATCACAGCAGACTTCAAGCTGTACTCGAGACGAGCGTCTTCCTATTATAGGAGTAACCCGTTAAAACAATTTCCAAATAAAACTCTGCGCTGAAAGCTGGCTAGACGAGAAAAACGCACAGGCAGACGACGCTGTTATCGCTCTTTGATCGAATGCAACAAAAACAAGCAATGTACCGCGAATACATTGGTCTGGTTTCCAGGCTTAACACAAACGTGCGTGTTTCACGTCTGCTGTGTAAAGCAGTCCCTCCAGGATTCCAGATTTATTTATTTATTTTCCTTTTGTGATTGATGCGTCTATTGATGGCTATTTTGCCATCATGTTCAAAGGCATAGTGGAGAAAATACAGTGCACCCATCACATCTTGCAATGCACTGCTATAGATTTGTTTCCAGTAGAGAATAACCATAATCCACTTTGCTGTTTGTTAGGAATAGTATGCTTCAGACAGTTAGTGGCTTCTCTAAACACTACTGTCTCTCCACCTCATCTCAGATTACAATATTTTGTGCATATTGTGTGTTTTTTTTTAGCTAGCTCTGAGCTAGTATTTATTCCGTCTCCAAAGGATTTCACGAGTTTTTCTGGGGATTGTGCTTTAAAAGGCCTGAATTTTCTTCTTCTTTTTATTATTATTTATTTTATTTTATTATTATTATTTATTTATTTATTTATTATTTTTATTTATCTATTTATTTGTTTGCTTATTTCAAATTTTGTTTGTTTTTTTATGATTTTATTATTTTTTTTTTTTTTTTTTTTTTTTTTTTTTTTTTTTTTTTTTTAAGGGAAATTACTTGTATCGGCAAAATTGCAAAAGCCCAGGATTCTTCTTTTTTAAACTCCTAGCAGTGAAGACACACACGTGATTACTTTCTATAAGCTGTACTCATGTTTCATGCGTGGAAATTGAAGAAGGATGTGTCTGAATGTGTCTTGTGATGACCACACATGACACGTCTTGGCCCAAATCTGCAGTAACTTAAAAAGTAAAAAATTGTGAGCTTCACCCAATGTCGTAGAATTTGCTTGTTTTTGCGTTCATTTCTGCGATCATATTGTGGTCTCCTTAAGGCGTCGATAAGGTGTCTCCAGATCTATTTTGGTGTCCTTAAGGCGTCCCCAGGTCTATTTTGGTGTCCTTAAGGCATCCCCAGGTCTATTTTGGTGTCCTTAAGGTGTCTCTAAGGTGTTCCCAGGTCTATTTTGGTGTTCTTAAGGTGTCCCCAGGTCTATTTTGGTGTTCTTATGGTGTCCCCAGGTCTATTTTGGAGTCCTTATGGTGTCCCCAGGTCTATTTTGGAGTCCTTATGGTGTCCCCAGGTCTATTTTGGTGTCCTTAAGGTGTCCCCAGGTCTATTTTGGTGTTCTTATGGTGTCCCCAGGTCTACTTTGGAGTCCTTATGGTGTCCTTAAGGTGTCCCCAGGTCTATTTTGGTGTTCTTATGGTGTCCCCAGGTCTATTTTGGTGTCCTTAAGGTGTCTCTAAGGTGTTCCCAGGTCTATTTTGGTGTCCTTAAGGTGTCCCCAGGTCTATTTTGGTGTTCTTATGGTGTCCTCAGGTCTATTTTGGTGTCCTTAAGGTGTCTCTAAGGTGTTCCCAGGTCTATTTTGGTGTCCTTAAGGTATCCCCAGATCTATTTTGGTGTTCTTATGGTGTCCCCAGGTCTATTTTGGAGTCCTTATGGTGTCCCCAGATCTATTTTGGTGTCCTTATGGTGTCCCCAGGTCTATTTTGGTGTCCTTAAGGTGTCCCCAGGTCTATTTTGGTGTTCTTATGGTGTCCCCAGGTCTATTTTGGAGTCCTTATGGTGTCCCCAGGTCTATTTTGGTGTCCTTAAGGTGTCCCCAGGTCTATTTTGGAGTCCTTAAGGTGTCCCCAGGTCTATTTTGGAGTCCTTAAGGTGTCTCCAGGTCTATTTTGGAGTCCTTAAGGTGTCTCCAGGTCTATTTTGGAGTCCTTAAGGTGTCCCCAGGTCTGGCAGTATTGTGAATAAAGTGCAGATGTGTGACATGCAATATCTTTTGTGATTATCGAACAGATTTTAGGTCTACCCCTCCAGGCAAATTTGTAACTGTGCTTATGATGAACCTGACCTCAGCAAGGTCAGAAAATCCTCTTAGCCAATGCAGACATTCACTACGGTGTCTGTGGATCAGTAGATTCAGTAGATGTTTAGTCTGGTTTAACTGCTGGTGCAATCAGGTGGCACGTTGAAGCCACTGAAAAGACTCAACAAGATTCCTTTCTAGTTTACGTGCGTATGTTTTTTCGCTCTGCAGTCATACTCACACCCCCACACAAATCTCCAGTGCACAAAACGACTGTAGTATACGGATAAAATGATTTCCGTGGTGCTGTTATTCCCAATAGTTAAGCCATTCTGTTGGTGTGCGCTAGTGTCGATGCAGATAGAGAGTCATTAACAAAGCACAGAGCCTGGACAGCTAGCACACGAGGTACCCAAGCCTGGACTAATCCTTCCGTTCCATTAGCGCACGGTAAGGACATCTTAATGCCTGTTAAATATGATGTTTAGATTTTAGGAAGTAGCTTCGTGTGTGTTTGTTAACATGTGAAGTGCAGAGTAAACACTCGAACGGAACGGAGCGCGGCTCCGGATATCAACACTCTGTGCTTTTTCCTCTGTGCGGTGATTTACATTTATTGACACATTTTCGAGACTTTCCATTCACATGCCCACTTTCAATTAAATAATCAGCGAATATTCGCCAAGTGACTGTGACCAGGGAGAGGGGGAAAAAAAGAGAAAGGCAGCAGCGTTTTAACCAGTACATCTGCATTTCAAAGGCTGACACAGAGAGGCAGATAGAGCAAAAGTGCTAGAAAATGGAGGAAATGGTGTATTCAACAAATCAGAGCTCCGGTGACGGATGCAGACAGTCCCAGCAGTGACGATGTTGCGACAAACACACTTTATGTATATATAAGATAGCAGGCTGTCACAGCTGTCATTAAAACACTCTCTTAAGACATGCCAGTGAGCCAGAGATAGTGTGTGTGTGTGTGTGTGTGTGAGAGAGAGAGAAAAATGAAGCGGTTGGGTTAAAGCTGGCAGGCATTTGGCTGGCCTTCCTCTCTATGCACAGCTACTCTTTACAGTCTAATAAATAGACAATTGCCTTTGCCACACTTATCCCTATTGTGTGTGTGTGTGTGTGTGTGTGTGTGTGTTCTACCTGTTCTCCTTTTTTCTATACTTTTCTGCACCACTGAATCTCTTCCAGGTGTTCTTGTTTTTGTTTACTTTGTTAGTTTTTCTCTCCTTCTTGTTGCTCATATTACATCCAGCATGTGTGACTCTCTATGCCTCTCTCTCTCTCTCTCTCTCTCTCTCTCTCTCTCTCTCTCTCTCTCTCTCTCTCTCTCTCTCTGTCTCTCTATCTATCCATCCATCCATCCATCCAGCTCACAAAATAACTCTTGGACCTCACCCCCATACACACACACACACACACACACACACACACAACTACACACGCATACTGACCTTTATTCCTCTTTTTCTCTGTCCATTCTGCTTTTCCTTTCTCACCCTTCTCTCTCTCTCTCTCTCTCTCTCTCCCCTCTCTCTCTCTCTCTCTCTCTCTCTCTCTCTCTCACTCCACCTTACCCATCCTCCATCTCTCCATCTCTGCTTGGCTGCCCACACAGCCCTCTCTGTGACATTGACCCCCAGTGCTGCTCTTGTTTTTGTTTTTTTTCCCTCCACACATGCTTGCTTTGTCAGTGTCGCAGTCGTGCATGTGCGATGCGAGGCTTGTGTGCCATAAACAACCAGCAGAGATGCACTTCTTTTTTTTGTTTTGGTTTATTTAGATGTTCACACTTTTAACAACAGAATAATTGGGCCTCATTTCTCCATCTTGTATATAACCAGTATAAATGCTTTCAGAGGACAAACTGAACTACACAATAAATGGAGCTAAAAAATGCCAGAAATGATGACTTAACTATAAAAGAGCACATCCTAAGCGTATTGTATGCTAAATCATGCAGCTACCACGGACACACAAACTTTTCCTACTTTTATACAGCAGCATTTCTTTTAATGAAAGAAATTCATTAAATTCTCCTAGTTGAATAGCTAGGGTTATTTATTTATTATTTACTTTTGGTTTTGGCTTTCAAGTATTTATGAAATGACTGAGATACTGTACTGAACCTGACAACTCATCACCCATGTACACCCATCAGGCATAACATTATGACCACCTGCCTAATATTGTGTTGGTCCCCCTTTTGCTGCTAAAACAGCAGTGACCCGTCATGCACTGTGTATTCTGACACCTTTCTATCAGAACCAGCATTAACTTCTTCAGCAATTTGAGCAACAGTAGCTCGTCTGTTGGATCGGACCACCCGGGCCAGCCTTCTCTCCCCACGTGCATCAATGAGCCTCGGCCGCCCATGACCCTGTCGCCGGGTCACCACTGTTCCTTCCTTGGAGCACTTTTGATAGATACTGACCACTGCAGACCGGGAACACCCCACAAGAGCTGCAGTTTTGGAGATGTTCTGATCCAGTGGTCTAGCCATCACAATTTTTGTCCCTTCGTCAAACTCGCTCAAATCCTTACGCTTGTCCATTTTTCCTGCTTCTAACACATCAACTTTGAGGACAAAATGTTCACTTGCTGCCTAATATATCCCACCCACTAACAGGTGCCATGATGAGGAGATCATCAGTCTTATTCACTTCACCTCTCACTGCTCACAGTGTTATACCTGATCGGTGTATATATCCCGCCTGTTATCCTCAAATTTAAAAACATGTATTGCCCTTGGGGTCAATTTAACCCCAGCAATTTAAACCTCCAGAATATAATTTTTACCATTATTTATTATTTAAAATAATTTTATTTTACCTTAATAGCTTTTTAAATAAAACATAACCCCACCCAATTCTCCCACAGACCCAGAATTACTATTACACGACGCAAGAAAATCACCATAAAATCTCGCTGATTGACCTCAAATTGGACAGAAAGACTTTTTTTTTTTGTTTTTTTAATGCCATCTTATTTTATTCCCAAGTACAAATTTTTCTTATTTATAACATTTTGGGAAGTTTCTGTTAGCAGGGATAGTTGCATGTCTTTTCCTCTGAGTCTCTGGTAAATGATGTTTTCTCCTCCACCATGTCGTGTGAACTCTCAGTAGTTCTCTCAATACCACAGGTGTTTGTTAGGTCAGGGCTCTAAAGCAGAGGGACGTTCTTGAAGATTAAATTAAAACTGATCGCTATAGTGACCTCAATATTATCCAAAACAACCAAAGCAGATGACAGCCTGGGGTCAAACCACAAGGAACACTGATGCCACAAAATGTGTGCAGGACACTGAGAGCATTATTATATCACCATGGTCATTTCATGTTTACCTGGTCGTGTAGCTCATGTAGGGACAGCTTCCTGGGAAAGCATAAGACAGAATCCATGCGAGGGACCAGACACATCAGGAGAGTGATGGCGGATAGTAGGGGTTTGATACTTGTGATGAATTAAGCATACTCAGACAGAAGGAAAGTGAACAGCACTGACTGTGAGGAAAATCTACAGGGATATGCACACAGCTGAAGGTCTCTGGAGCATTCAGGTGGAGGTATTTAGCACGTCAGGAAATTAGATCCTACTTGCCAGTATCCCTCGAGCAGGAAGCATGACAGCAGGAGTAGTGTATAAGATGTCATTAACTAATTCACATCAGCTATACAGCTATACCCCCTGCATCCTACTGCGCAAACACACGTACACCGCTTCCTCACACCTGTACATCCGCACACATCCGCTGAATACAGCTGGAATGGTAGAGGGAATCACTTCTGTACGCTGCCCTCTACTGGCTGCATTGCTGCAACTCTGCTGTACTTTCAAAACAGACTGCGAGAAGCCATATCTGCCACAGACTTCAGTTTAAACATTGATTTTATGGTTAGGATGCACAATAAAATGTGGGATAAAAATCACTGCTTTTCCAAAAGGCTCTACATTAGCGTGATGTCAAGCGGGGTCGAAACGATTGCGATCTGTTTTTGCAGATGACTCGTCCTCAGAAAGTGGGAGTGGCAATGGCATCCACAGCATGACTCCCCCATCCATGGGCGTGGTTTCTGCGAGTGACGTTGCAGTGGCTGGACCAGTGACCGGGTCGTACAGTCAGGTTAACGGAACTAGGACAGCCGGGCCACTGGACTTCAGCACCACTTCGTCCTCGTCGTCAGAAGAGCAGCAACCGGTGAACCTGAGAGAGCGGATGAGTCAGGCCCTGCCCACTGCTGCAGCCATGCTAGCCACGTTCAACCCGGAGCACTCGGAGGAGTTCCGCCGGAAATATCACAAACCACCGCTGGCCTCAGAGCTGCGCCTTGACCGAGACATCAGGGACTACGCCAACAAGGTCTATACACACACACACACACACACACACACACACACACACACGTAATGATTGTTGAGTGTTGGGCATTTGAGCAAGGCCCTTAACCCTCTCTGCTCCAGTGGTGTTGTATCATAGCTGCCCCTGCACTTTGACCCCAACTTTCTCAGCTGAGATGCGTGAAGAAAAGACTTCCACTGTGCTGTAATGCATGTGTGGCGATAATAAAGGCTTCGTGCCCTCAGTTCTTCTTCTTCTTCTTCTTCTTTATCTCTGGAGGTTGCCGGTTCAAATCCCACCTCTCCGTGTGCTTTGGCGGTTTCCTCTAGGTTTTTAAAGACACCCATTGTAGGCTGATTGGTCTCTGGAAACTCTCACTAGTGTGTGAATAGGTGTTTGGGTGTGTGAGTTTGTTCCCTGGTGTCCCCCCAAGATAGACTCTAGGTTCCCCAACACCTTGTGTAGGATAAACAGTCAGAAGGTTTGTAGTACCACATTCAAGCCCGGAAAAAAATCTCTGAAGTGTTTTTATGTTGAAATATAGTCTATAATGTCATTATATATTAATTATTGTCATTTTCCATATACGGGGGGATTTACGTCATGGAATAAAGTTTAAATATGTATGTCACATATATCCTTAAATGCAGTAGAGAAAACATGGCACAGTACATTATTCACATTAACACAAAATTTGAGCTTTGTGCTGACAATGACATCATACACATCCATGATACAATTAAGAAAATGACACGCTGCAAATAATTCATTAGTTGTATATAAGACATGTATTGGTAAATATTTCCACAGCACTGTTTTCAGCATGTCCACTGGCTTTGACTCACCTGACTCACCTTTACGAAACACACATTCACTACAGGAAACCGGCCCTGTTGGCAGAATGCCACTGAACATGCTCCGTTTGCTGGGATTCACACCGTATTTCTTTACACAGGGCTACATGTATGCCAAGCTGACATTTCCTGAATTTTTTTTAGTATTTAGTGAAGAGAGAGAGAGAGAGAGAGAGAGAGAGGCATTGAAAAAGTGCTCATGCAAAGGATGAGCTTTATAGAGAAGAAGCTCTTACCTTTGATAAATAAACATTTCAAAATGTCGCACCCTTCCTTTTGAACACCATTGACAATTGAGTGTGTGTGTGTGTGTGTGTGTGTGTGTGTGTAGTCTCCTCAGTATGGTTCAGGAAGCTACGACTCCATAAAAATGGAGATGTGCGCCGAGGACCTGACGGTCAGCCGCTCTCAGGCCGCCGACGAGGACGATGACGATCACGATGACCATGACGACAGTGACAAGATTAATGACACAGAGGGAGTGGACCCCGAGAGGCTGAAGGCATTCAATGTGTGTAAATCACGCACACCCATGTACACTTTGCCGAAAGTTTATT
This sequence comes from Hemibagrus guttatus, assembly GCA_033459395.1. Classification (NCBI taxonomy): domain Eukaryota; kingdom Metazoa; phylum Chordata; class Actinopteri; order Siluriformes; family Bagridae; genus Hemibagrus; species Hemibagrus guttatus. The sequence continues at coordinate 2,233,961 of JAUCMX010000017.1, read as the reverse complement.
TATCCGCATCGAATTTGAAACACGTACCTCCTTCTGTCTCTGCATTAGATGTTTGTGCGTCTGTTTGTCGATGAGAACCTGGACCGCATGGTACCCATCTCCAAGCAGCCAAAGGAAAAGATACAGGCCATTATCGAATCCTGCAGCCGCCAGTTCCCAGAGTTCCAGGAGCGTGCACGCAAGCGTATCCGCACCTACCTCAAATCCTGCCGGCGTATGAAGAAGAACGGCATGGAGGTACAATCTTACACACACAAACGCACAACTCACGGCATACAGTAATACGTAATGATCATATTTGTTGCTGCTGTTGCCTGCGTCCTGCAGTGATGCAACAGCGCTTTAGAATTACCAAACACTGACCCCTTTTGGTCATTACACAGAATGTCACAGGGTTTTTGTCCTTTAACGCTGCCCTAATGAGACCGGAATAAAATCATTGTCTTTTCTTGTTGATGCATTTTTGAACGAATTATTCATGGAAACGTGTGTGTGTGTGTGTGTCGTGACAGACCCGGCCCACGCCACCACACTTGACCTCAGCAATGGCGGAGAACATTTTAGCTGCTGCCTGTGAGAGCGAAACGAGAAACGCTGCCAAGAGGATGCGGATGGACGTCTACCAAACACACGTCAGTAACTCTGTGTGTTGTGTTAAATGTGTCAAATGCCACATAATTTGGATGGGTTAGATTAGCGAAGCCATAAATATGTTGTATATTCAGGACTCGGACAGTTAAATAGTTGGATGTTCTAAACTAATCTATTGACATGAACTTGCCTGTTTATGCCTTTCATTCGATACTACTTGACGCTAGTAAAGCAATACCCATACGAAAGACTGGTTGAGGATCTTAAACTGGCAGCCAGACACAGTGTGATTCAGACAGGACTTCAGAAAGGAACCCAGGTTCCCCTGCATCAGCTGTTGTTTAACGTGAGGTGTGAAAAACGTCTCCGCAGGAGCTGCATGTCGATGAATGGCAGCTGTCTTTCATCACGCTAACTGACGTCTTAGTCATGAACTGATCTTTAAATTTTTTTTAGTTATTTTTTTTCCAAAACGCCTTTTGCTAATATTTCACGCGTCCGTCGATTTAAAAAAATAATAATAAAACCATTGCCAAAAGAACGGACAAAATGTTTGGGTGATGGAGCTGTGGCAACATCGGTAGGAGTTTGATTTCCTTAGTGTGGAAACAGCTCTGCAGAAATCCTGCCAGCAGGATGAGATCATCACCACGGTGCTGTTGCTTCTATGAAACTAGATACATCAGGATAACTGCTAGCAATTCCAGTTCGGACCATTTCACTTTCTTCTCAACATGCTGCTATGCAAATTTATCGAAAGCCTGTCCTTCTCGCTTGGGCATTGCTACCGGAATGTGCAGCATGGTGATGTACCAATATATACGGTATTTTTGAGCCTTTTGGTTCTGTTAGGTCAGGTACGAATATAGCTGGGCTCATTTAGAAAAATCTGAAGGTTTTATTTGACTCTGGTGGAAGAAAACTGCCAGGGAATTGAATTCTGTGAGTTCTGACTGACAGGAGAAGCTCCGTCTGGTTGGTGCTGTGATGAGTCAGTCTGTCTGCATCTGACACACAAGGTATAAAGCAATAATTACCGGCTCATCCTACCATGACTGAAAGGAATGAGAAGAACAATGGCAGAGGATAGCCAACGCTCTGATTACTCATTTGAGTAATGATAGATGAAACGGGTTCAGAGAAGAAAAAAAAGGTTTTCTGCGAGATTTTTTTATTTATTTATGTTTTAAAAGGAGTCATGTTCAGTGCAGTGGGTGTTTGGCTTAATAGTAAATGATGTATGGTTAGAATTCTCGGGTTCACTTGGAGTATTTATACAGAAGAAAGATGTCCTATTCAGCTTAATCTATAGTCTATAGGTAAACAAAAGGCATCAGCAGAAACGGGCGTGGTGGTGGACGTGTTCACTGGTGGCTTGGCGAGTTCTATCCTGAAAGTCGAACTTGGAGAAGGAGAAACTGTCGCGAGTGTCTGTTCATCAAAACAGAACAGAAAGGATTTCTAACACAAAACAAAAGGACATCATGGAGGTCATAAACAAACAGTATTACACGGTCAGCCCAGGGTAGAGCGTGCTCAGATGTATTCAGAATAAATCATGTATGGAAGTGATTGTGTGTCTGAAGAATGATTCTTCTTCCTCATCAGGAGGATCAGATAGCTCTGGAGAAGGCTGTCTCTCGTGAGCCGGTGCCTCTGACCCACTCAGCGTATTCCCTGGCAGCTTCTGCTTACTCCCAGGACCAGCTGTATATCAACGGAAGCCTTGGCTACAACTACCGTGCTTTCACTGGCCTGGCGAGCAGCATGCAGCACCCTGTCTCTCTCACGACCCCTGCTACCCAGACCAACGGTGAGAATGAGGCATTAGCAACTTTTTTTTTTATTTTTTTTTTTTTTATAAAGGATGTTGTCTAGATTTTAATATTTGGACATTCTCTTTTCTGTAGGACCTACCGACCTGAGTATGAAGTCTCTGGCTTCAAACTCATCTACGTCAAGCACCAATAGTCTCGGGCGAAGCGGAGGAGGAGGAGGAGGAGGCGGGACCTCTGCTCAGCTCAGCCATACGGAAGTGACAGCAGTGCGTCAGCTGATCGCCGGCTACCGCGAATCGGCAGCCTTCTTACTCCGCTCGGCCGACGAGCTGGAAAACCTCATACTACAACAGAACTGACCTGTACACTCTCCTCCTCTTCTCGTCGCCACTTTCTATCTCTCTCAGCCTGCCTTTATCTTTAACTCTCGCTCCATCACCTCAGGTCTCTATTTGCAAGCTCTCTTCACGCCATCGTCTTCAACATCGCGGGCGTGAAGCAATCGGGAGAGACGACGAAGCATCAATCGGTGCGACGTCACATTCGAAGAGAAACAAAGAAAGGGGGCTGACGAAGACGAGAGTATGCTGCAATGCTGTGTCAAAAAGAAGAAAAGAAGAACGCCGTTCCTGTGGCTGGCTCAGCCTTGGGAATCATACACCTCTCCACCTCCATGCCCTTAAGCCAATTTTCTAAAACAGTTCCTTTAATTTGTTTTTCCTTTATACCCCTTGCTTTCCAGAGCCACTAATTTGCTGATTTGTTCTTTTGGGGTTTTTTTTGGAGGCATTACATAGTGCCAGTACTCCTGTGTATTATTAAATGAAGACACTTTTGAGATGAACTGAAGGAAGATAACCTGAAAAAAAAGTCAAAAAGCTTAAAGAGAAAACCGAACGAAAAGAAACAAACGAGACCTTTACATTCGCTGTACATAAACGCTCTGTCCTAAAGCACTTTTTTTTTTTTTTTTCCACTCAATCTGACCTCTCCTCCCTAACACCGCTTTTGCTGTAGGGAGAAAATTATGTAACTTATGCATACGAAATACAGGTGGAGCTCACCTGGAAATACCTCAGCCTGTCCAAATCCTCTGTGTCCCAGTTCTGTCTGAAAGGAGAGGAATCCCTCCTTCTACTACTACCTTTATGCGTCCAGTGCCTCTCCAGGATCTAAAAGAGGGCATGCATATAGGACATGAGCTCGGTTTGTTAGTTTCTATAGTTATTTATTCGATTAGTTGTTGTTGTTTTTTTTTCCTTTCGCTTCTGTAATGTAATGTACATAATCCATCAGAAAGTATTGATTACAGAAATACACTGAAATGAAATACACTGGAACTGGAGGATTCACATTTTAATGAAGTGTTTTGATCAGGTGAAGATCCCTGCTTTAACGTTTTGGTCTTTTGAAGCCTCTCAAAGCATTCCAACTATGGATCCCGACTCTATACTCCACAACCTTTCTGTTTTTTTAATTATTTTAATGCCATTCTTCTGAAATCACCTCTCCTTTCATGCACATGTCTGGAGCAATGGAGGGAGAGTGATGAAGGGATGGAGGAAAGATCGGTTAGTCTTTTTTTTTTTTTTTTTTTTTTAAATAAATCTGTTTTTTTTTTCCCCTTTTCCCTCAAAGGCCATTAATTCCACTCTGCTGCTAAGGACTTGGACTTTTACGCCACAGACCTGAAACCTCAAGCCTCCTGCACAACCAGAGCACCTCAACCTGGAAAAAAAAAAAAGACAAACGAAAAAAAATGCAAAAAAAAAAACAAACAAAAAAAATAAGGAGAGACGGTCCCGAGACAGACAATGGAAAAGGTTCTTGATTTGAATGCTTAGAAAGAGAAAATACTGCCATACTAGTTTCCTGCATTTCCATCTCGTCAGCTTTTTCGCCGAGGGTCGACGTTCGCTTTGCGGCTGCGTTTTTGTTTATCTTCGACTTTAAACGCTTCGGCGTGTGCTTAATTCCAGACATCAGTAGAGATCAGCTTCTCTGCCAGTGGAGAGCTTTCACACACTCAAGCATGCACATGTGTGAAGTCTCTGGGCTTTCGGAGAAGAGAAGAGAGAATTCCGGCTGTTTTAGTTTGTGAGGTAGGCTCGTGTAGGGGCTGACTTGACTGGTGCCGTCACTGTAATTTGCTCCTCTTTGCACACTGAGGCAGTGCTGCTCTGCGGCTGCGGAGCTCGGCGTCAAAGCTCGAGGTTGAACTGCTAGTGAGGAGCAAGAGGAAGTTTATTGCAATGCAAAAGATAATCAAAAGCGTTCCTGGTCCTAATGGAGAGAGTTGGATGCGTAGAAACTACCAAGATTTACGTCGTCTCTTCTTTGGTGAGATTCTGGTACGTTGATAATAGACATCTAAAATAGCGATAATGTAAAATGATCTTCAGTGTGTCGGATCTCCAAGTTTTACATCGCGCTTTCTGCCTACATGCAGTCATTGCAAACGGTACCACAACATCCAGCTGGCTCGGACCTCTAGAAATGCGGGAGAAATTCCATTTCCACACACTGTGGGATAGTCTGGGTAGATCTGCGCATTTTAAAACTCTCTCTCTTAATTATTGGTAGTGATAAGGATGAGGAAATATGCAAAATGACCAGTCCTATCCTCACTGTGCTCTTGTCTTACTGTGGCTGCTTGGTTTTCAGTTCATATCGCCTTCACGTTTCCAAAGGATCCATCCCTCTTGTGATGCTTTGATTTTGTTCCTCTCGTTTGATTACTCGAAGGGGATAGAGAGCTGTGTAGATGTCCTCAATTTGTTGTTGTTGTTGTTGTTGTTTTCTTTGAATCCGAAAAGCCTTGCTGTGTTGCAGTTGATCATGTCGATGTTCCTGTTAAAAACATTCTCTGTGATGTTCTAGACCTTCTTCTTGACCTGCTCATGAGTCATGATTAATAATGTTTACTTTCACTTGCTATTTTCTTTTTCCTTTTTCTGCTCAGTCCTTAAGCAATATATATATATATATATATATATATATATATATATATATATATATATATATATATATATATATATATATATATATATATATATATATATATATATATAATATGTATGTATATATGTATGTATATGTATATGTGTATGTGTATACTAGGACTGAGACCTTGCTCTCCGGTCTTTCTGTGTCCATCTAAGCCTTTTTTGCTCCCACTGGTTTCAGCATGATGGCATGGAGGGATGGAGAGGGATGGGTCCTGCTGCTTATTAATAATCCCTCAAACACTGCTGAATTTAGACTTAACCTCACACGCCACTAAGCTCCTCTTCGGTTGTTTGAAATTTGAGATTGAGACATTTGTAGTCTAGGCTTCGGACCGCTAACATTATTTGTGGAAAGGTTGTGAGATTATTAAGGGAAATCAAAGGCACGCTCATTCACTCATCTGGGAATTTTCCTCCCACCAGCGCTGCCTCATGGACGGCAATTTTACGGATACAAACTGTAAAAACAAGGCAAATGACAATCTTGGAAAAGGTGTGATTAGTCCGGTTAGATTTCGCGTCTCCGTGTGCGGCTATTGTTTACAGTGCGTATGGGAGAACACGGGGGTGGAGGTGGGGGTGGGGGGGTTCGACTCAGCCATAATCTGAGCATCTCTGACGATATCTTGGACGTCTGGCCCCTTCTCACTACCTGTGGAGGACTCCTAGTGGCCCACTGTCAACACCTTCTTATGATTTCTATTTTTTATTAGAAATGTCATGATTGAAGTTTATTATTTTTTAAATTCTTTTTGTATTACAATAAGTGGTCTTTCTACAACTGTTTTTGTACAACACCAACATCACAAGTGAAGTTTTGTCTATACATTCCAAGGAAGGATGTCAATACACGAGGCAGTCAAATGGACCCAGGTCATCGAGTATGTACGAAAGACAGCCCACCTAAGTGCTCTATACTACTTATATATGTACATTAAAAAAAAAAAAAAATAAAAAAAAAAACAATCAAAAAAAACTAGCGGCTTTCAGACAAAACAACAAGCGTGCACTATAACGTACACGTACGCGACGATCTCGGGTTTCCTGGTGCGGCTTCGTTCGGTTACGACCCTGCAAAGGCAAAGTGCATGTACTTTTGTAAATGAAAATCATTTGCTAACAGCACTGGTTTTAAAATGGTTTTTTCATTTTTGGTACATTTTCATATAAATAGTATTAAAAACCCTAACTGTATACCTCATACTGCTGAAATCCATTATTAGCCAACATGCTTTAAAAAAAAAAAAAAAACACACATGGGCAGTTTCGGGGTTTTTTTTTTTTTTTCCTGAGACTGCACTTTGCCTTTGCCCGAGTTGAGTTTATTGAGATTAGCACTTGATTTGTTCAGCTATAGTGGATAGTCCTTTGTGAGTGTACATATTAACTCCCGGGTTTGCATATTTATGATACGAATATGCTGCAAAGCCCCCCCAGGTCCTACATACAATTTCATAGCTGGAATTTCCCCACACACACACGTGATCTGTCTACATGTCATGTTACCCCCTTCAAGGCACATTGACATCATCTTGGCATGTACAGTGTAAACACTCGCACACACACACCGTGCTTTGGTTCAGACTGTGTACAATGTTTGCTTACGTTAACTGCTGAACCTACACATTAAAAATGGCCGGTTCGGGCTTGATGTAGAGCTCAGCAAAAAAAGTGAGGTGGAAAAGGTTGTTTTGTTTTTTTCCGCTGCAGTGATGTACATACAGTCGAATCATCCCAGTTTCCCTCTGCAGTCTGTCTATGATTTGTTGGTGCTTTTCATTTTTTTTTCGCTTTTTTTCTGCTTCATTGTTTCAGGAGCTTATGAAATTCAGCTCTGCT
>JAUCMX010000017.1:2174245-2221745 GCA_033459395.1 Hemibagrus guttatus | reverse complement strand
GACCTCACCCATGCTTATACTGGTGTTATGGTTCCCAGGCTTTGTTTGTTCTGAAAACTATGAGGGCATGAGTACAATGAAATTCCTGTGCACTAAAGAGCCATAGCAAATGATAAGATATACAATATAAGAAATACACATTAGGGTATATTTATACATACTATATATGATATTAGAGGATTTCTGGATTACTGGATATTATATAATATATGCAAATAATATCATTCTTCTAATTTAGAGTGTGTGTGTGTGTGTGTGTGTGTGTCAGGTGGTACTATGGGAACATAAACAGACAGAAAGCTGAGCAGCTGCTTTTGGCTCCCCAAAATAAAGCAGGTTCTTTCCTGGTTCGAATCAGTGAAAGTCACAGTGATGAATACACCATCTCAGGTGAGACAGTCTGAATGTTTATCCTCCACCCATCTCTGGTCACTGCCTTGCCTTCATTGCTTTACTGAACACTTTATTAAGAGTAATGCCTGCACTTTCCACTTATTCTTCTTCTCCTCCTCCTTTCCGTTCCCTCATTTTTCAGATGAACAATAACCCAGTTCTTGCTTTAGCAGTCGTCTCAGTATTTCTCATACCATCCACCCACTAATGCATTATTTTTCTGTGTGCATTTTCTTATACCTTATTGGTCAGCTTGCACATCTTACCGAGTCAGCAGTTCTGTTTCTGTGTGAGGGCAGCAGAGAGTGTGCTACATTTATCTTCACCACCCTCAAAGCAAAATGCTTTACACTGGAGAAGAAATTGTTGAAGAAAATAGATAGATAGATAGATAGATGGAGAAATTTTCCTATTAATGGCTGAAAAGGATTATAGAATTAAGCTTGTTTTAGTTTTAGCAACCGAGAATGAGATCGTGGTCTGCTGGATAGTGAGATTTTGAATGACTTGTTATGTAATAGTGCATTCGTACAGTGCAGGAGTGTGGTGTTGTATCTGAAGCCGTCTGACAGAAATCTATACATCTATACATTATCTGATTGATTGTATTTCCTGTTTCACAGCCAGGAGTGAAAACAAAGTCTTCCATTTCCGGATCCATCGGTCTTCAGTCGGTGCTTACTTTGTGTCTGATAAGATATCCTTTGCCACTTTGGATGAGCTTATTAAATACTATCAGAACAACCCCAGGAGCCTGGGGTGCCCTCTGGACCAGCCATGTGTACAACAGGTACGATATTTCTGTTATTGCATAACAGACATAGAAAATTGCTAAGATGTTGTAGCATGTACACCGGTCAGGCATAACATTATGACCACTGACAGTTGAAGTGAATAAGACTGATGATCTCCTCATCATGGCACCTGTTAGTGGGTGGGATATATTAGGCAGCAAGTGAACATTTTGTCCTCAAAGTTGATGTGTTAGAAGCAGGAAAAATGGACAAGCGTAAGGACTTGACCGAGTTTGACCAAGGGCCAAATTGTGATGGCTAGACCACTGGATCAGAACATCTCCAAAACTGCAGCTCTTGTGGGGTGTTCCCGGTCTGCAGTGGTCAGTATCTATCAAAAGTGGTCCAAGGAAGGAACAGTGGTGACCCGGAGACAGGGTCATGGGCGGCCGAGGCTCATTGATGCACGTGGGGAGCGAAGGCTGGCCTGTATGATCCGATCCAACAGACGAGCTACTGTTGCTCAGATTGCTGAAGAAGTTAATGCTGGTTCTGATAGAAAGGTGTCAGAATAAACAGTGCATGACGGGTCAGGGCTGTTTTGGCAGCAAAAGGGGGACCAACACCATATTAGGCAGGTGGTCATAATGTTATGCCTGATCGGTGTATGTACACTTAAAAAGAAAGGTTCAGTCATGTATTTCTGGAGGAAACTGTAAAGTCTCCTCATAGAAGCCCAAATGAGAGGATTCCTAGTTAACAGCAGGCACCAAATACAAAACATAAACTATTCAAAGAACTATTTCTCCAAAGAACCCAGGTTATTAATGTAAATGACTAGAAGTTGCTTTCGGCTGCTCCCTGTTCGGGGTCGCCACAGCGGACCAACTGGTCCGTACAACAACTTGGCACAGGTTTTACGCCGGATGCCCTTCCTGCCGCAACCCTCCCATTTTTTCCGGGCTTGGGACCGGCACTGTATCCAGTGGCTGGGGTTGAGGCATTGGCTGGAATCGAACCCGGGCCTTCCGCATGATAGGCGAGCAACCTACCACTGAGCCACCAATGCCTATTAATGTAAATGACTATTATTTAAAAAAAAAATAATAATAATAATAATAATTTGATATATTTATACTACTAAAGCTCAAGTCAACCCTAAAAACCGAATCTTATATTATATCCTTCACACGCTTTTTCTTTTCTTGGTGTTGGGCTTTTTTTCTTTTCTTGGTGTCCTTCCTGGGAAGGAACAGAGGCTGAAACACTGAGGCCACGGATGAGGAGCACCAAAGAAAGACACACATTCATACTCACACTCATTTATCTATTCTCTCCTGTAATGGGGTCATATCAGCCATCTACTTTTAGTTTTAATCGGTTGCCTCTCCTTCATTTCAACAAAACGTCTGCACTTTTGTCACATTTCACTGCTTAGTAATACAGCAGCATTTCACTAGCGCTAATAAAGTCTAGCACTAATTATAAATGTCTTTTTGATTTCAATCACTAGCTGGAATGAGTACATCGACACTAAAGCCTCTGAATATCAGACTCTCATTACTTACAATAAATATGAGCTTTAGACATGTTTTCAAATGCGCTAGATTTACTTGAAGGATATTAACTCAAAACCAGTTGCCGGGACACAGAAGCACAAAAGCATTGAATGCATCCCCACATCAGTGAATTAGAAATGGAAATGACCGTATCAGGTTTAATGCCACACCTTAAAACAAGCCAGTTCTGAAACTAGAGCGTTTTTCTCTCATTCAAATGACCTTTATTATGAATTTATAATTTAATTCTCCTAAATATAGAAAAGGTGTTTTTGTCTATGAATGTTATTTAGAAATGAACTTTCATAACTGTGTGTTACTGAGGTCATATTACAGTCCTTGTGGGTAAGAGAGAAGGAAGGTGATCTCCAATTACTTAACGTGTGTGTGTGTGTGTGTGTGTGCCATGCATTTGTTTGTGTACAGAGGGAGCTATTTGACATGGAGCCATGGGAGAGGCCGAGAGAAGAGTTTAAGCTGGTGAGGAAACTGGGGGAAGGGCATTTTGGCGAGGTTTGGGAAGCCCTCTGGACTACTAAGAACCACAAAGTGGCCATTAAAATGCTGAAACAAGGTGAGTGGTTTCTTTTTTTTTCTTTTGCCCATCATGCCACTCCTTAAATAGAAATTTACATATTTTTTTAAGCAACTCCTGATCTGATATCTGTTGCTGAGTCAGCGTGTTTGTCACTATTGATGCTGCAGTCTTTTGAATTTCATTTGCACTTATTACTTTGGCAGGCGGATATAAGTGGCGATTTGAATAGAACAGATACAGTGAATGTTGGAATGTTAAGGTTTGACCGTCCATTCATTCATTTATCTTCGTTGACTGCTTTATCCCGGTCAGGGTTGTGAAGGAGCTGCAGCATTCGTTCACATATATTCGTTTTAGATTTGGACAATCCACCCACTGGCATAGTTCTGAGATAAAGGCAGCTCTTGTGGGGTGTTCCCAGTCTGCAGTGGTCAGTATCTATCAAACGTATCCTTTAAGTCCTGTAAGTTGGACTCATGGAGGTCTCACATTGCAACTTACAGGACTTAAAGGATCTGCTGCTAACATCTTGGTGCCAGATACCACAGCACACCTTCAGGGATCTAGTGGAGTCCATGCCTCGATGGGTCAGGGGCAGCAAAAGGGAGACAGATACAATATTAGGCAGGTGGTCATAATGTTATGCCTGATTGAGGTATCTATCTCTTGATTGTTAAACTAGACTTAACCTGAAGTCTGATTAAAGCTGCTTTTTAAATCAAGAGACTTCAGTCTTATGCTCAAAGTGTTAGTGTGGCTGCAGACTTTCCTTCCAAACACCGTTCCTCATGTCCCTTCCCTCGCACTTACTAATCTGACAAGCTCATGTCGAGTTCCACTTTACAACATCCGAAGAATTGGTCCCTTCTTCTCAACACAGGCCGGTCACATGCTTGTTCAGTCTCTTGTCATTTAGAGACTGGCCTATGGAACTCGATCCCTGCAGGACTGCCTCTGAGCAACAGGGAAGTTTTGAAGTTTCTTCCACACCTCATTGCTGTGTAGCCACAGCTGTTACCACAGATAGATAGATAGATAGATAGATAGATAGATAGATAGATAGATAGATAGATAGATAGATAGATAGATAGATAGATACATACAGACAGACAGACAGACAGACAGACAGACAGACAGACAGACAGATAGATAGATAGATAGATAGATAGATACATACATACATACATACATACATACGTACATACATAGTTAGATGAACTATACCATGCTCACCTAGATCCTCCAGCACTGATCAACTGGTCCCACCATCTCTCAGTGTATGCTTCAAGACTCTTCTCTGTTCTGGCACCAAGCTGGCCAACTTCAAACATAGTCTAAAGACTTTTAAAAATATTTTTAAAAAGTTGTCTATGTGCATTTCTTGCTATATTACCTCCCAAAAGATTTTAGATTGACGCTATTTTTAGTCTGTGCCCTTGTTACCCAGTGTCTATGTACTCATTAATACATTCTTCAAAAGCAGAAGTGCAACTGCCAAATGCCGTGAATGTGAATGTGAATGTGAATGCAACCAAACCGGAGTCACACCTGCCAGTTAGGTATGTCCTCTATTTGTCTGGATTAAAAACCTGTCAGAGAGGAGAGCTAGATATTTATAAGCTCTATATGGTCATAGTGAAAATGCTTCAGCTGAGGAACTGAGAGAAGAGTTAGTCATAATAAATCACACTTCCTTTATTCTCACACCCTCTTTAGATAGATAGATAGATAGATAGATAGATAGATAGATAGATAGATAGATAGATAGATAGATAGATAGATAGATAGATAGATAGATAGATAGATAGATAGATAGATAGACAGACAGACACCTGGCAGTTTGCCACATAATGCTATTCTTCTTTTTTGTTGATCGTGCATTTCTGCTCCCAGGCCTCACATTGCTTATTAATGTAAACCAAAATTGCTTGCGTCATCTTTTTTTTTTTTTTCAAAACCTTGGAATAACCGTGTGGAGTTCATCTGATCGCATGAGAAACACGGAGCGTCAGACAAACCGTTTTGCTGTAGTCATCGGTTTTCATTCATTTCATACATGGGAGAATTCAGCCACCATGGTTACAGAACCTGGGAATTTCTACTCTTTGTTTGTTTGTTAAACTTGCATTCCTGACTTTCCATAGTACACTTTACCTTTGTGCAAGATGTTATCTTAGCATGCATGTACAGAGGGACCAGAGATTTCCAAAAAAGAAGAGAAGATCAGATTCAGCACTGTCAATGCATCACATGTTTTTAGTTTTACTTTTCATACTCTAAATACAAAACCATAAAGGTATCAGAACCTTTTTTCTAGTATATAATTCCTCTATTTTGTGAGCCACAGCTACAAGATGCCAGGTAGATAGATAGATTCAAGTAATTCTCAAAACCTCGGTTAATTCTCTTCTGCACAAACTGATGATACGCTGATACACAGATGGTCAATTATTTATTTTCCCTTTGAAATTCGCCAAAAACGGGTGTCCATGCCTTCCATTTTCATTGTCCATTCTTCATTGTATTTGCTTGATGCACAGTTGTAAACAAAAAAAGGTCGCTTTGAAGTGTTAGTGAGACATGAGTGTCCTAGCGGTGTAGTGTAGAGTTCAGTCGCTTTATAGTTGTGGGCAAAAAACTGGCCCTGAACCTAGCAATTAAAGCATGCATGCTATAATAATGCAGCGGTAACATGCCACAAGTGTTGTGGCTTCTGTTCTCACAGCTTGGCGTTTGGGTTTTTTCAAGGTATTTGTGCATCAACGAGCCTTGGCCGCCCATGGCCCTGTCGCCGGGTCATCACTGTTCCTTCCTTGGACCACTTTTGATAGATACTGACCACTGCAGACCGGGAACACCCCACAAGAGCTGCAGTTTTGGAGATGTTCTGATCCAGTGGTCTAGCCATCACAATTTGGCCCTTCGTCAAACTCGCTCAAATCCTTACACTTGTCCATTTTTCCTGCTTCTAACACATCGACTTTGAGGACAAAATGTTCACTTGCTGCCTAATATATCCCACCCACTAACAGGTGCCATGATGAGGAGATCATCAGTCTTATTCACTTCACCGGTCAGCGGTCAGAATGTTATGGCTGATCGGTGTTAGGGGTCCATAAACACAGGGTTTGCCATGGTTGGCACATATGGGTGTGATAGTCAGGTGTCCACAAACCTTTGGTCAAATCATGTAGAAATTTAGATGGTGTTCTATTCCAATGGCAGAATGGAAATCGAATAATCTGACATTTTCAGTCGGTAGTAACAAATGAATTATTTTATTGCTGGAAGTCTGATAGAAAATGAGTCAGGACACTGTTGGCTTTCAGTGTGAGGTGTCTTTGCCTCTGTTGGATCACCTAAGGGGTTGAAGATGCTTATGAACCAGCACTTTGGGGCATCTCAGAGAGCAGAAACATTTGTGTTTAAAATGGAAACTGTTTTGGGGTTGTTGTTTTTCTTTTTTACTTTTCTATGAATATTGTCACTAGTATGCTAGATGAAAACAGAAATACTATGAAAAACTACAAATTCTTAAAACCTCTAGTGTCTAGTGTAGACACCACCAAAATGGTGGAAATTCCATTTTTGGTGGCGCTGGTAAAAAGAGAAATTCATTCCTTCAAAGCAGTGAGAGCCTCCTGGTGGTCCAGAGGCAGGATCCCATGCTCTCATTGCTGCAGCCCGGGTTCGATTCCCGGTCAGACAGCTAACCCAGCCACTGAAGAGTTAACTCTCAGTGCAGGTTCCGAGTCTGGCTTGAACGGGAGGGTCGCGTCCGGCATAAAACCTGTACCAAATCGAAACATGCGGACTAAACTGATCCGCTGTGGTGACCCCGAACAGGGAGCAGCTGAAAGACCAACATTCCTTCTAAACAATGATTTTTTCCTGTCTTAAAGGAGGAGGAGGGCATGTTATAGTGGACACATTTTATTTGCAAATAATAAATAAATGATTTTACTCAAAATGAATACAATACAAATTCTCCTGTGATGATCTTTAGACATATATGATACATAATGTGGCGTCTTCATAAATCCATCAATAAATGAATAATGAACTGAATAATCCATTTGAATAGACTGAATAATTCAGGCATAAATATTGATCCTGATATCCACAGTGTCATAACCCTTTCTCCCTTGTTAAAGTGACTAAAAGCCTACTGGAAAATGACTTTGTGTTGTAATGTAAAGGATTGAGAGTTAAATTGCCTTTTTGCATACATGTCTTTCTCTCTCCTGCCTGTAGAGGACACCAAACTGGACGAGTTTGTGAAGGAAGTCCATGCACTGAAAAACCTGCACCACCCAAAGCTCATCGAGCTGCTGGCGCTGTGTACCCGTGGAGAACCCGTCTACATCGTCACTGAACTTATGGCCAAAGGCAGCCTCAAGTCCTACCTTGCCAGTGAGTGATCCTGGGAAAACTCTTCCTTTAAGAGACATTTGAGTTTGGAAAGTAGAATACAACGCCTTTATCATTATAATATGGGAAGAGAGAATATTCGCATTTCTTATAAACCATTCAGATTCAAATTTGCTTTAAATCCAAAATTTGCATGTGGCCTTAAAGTACGGCTCTATATTTATTCACAGATCAGGTATAACACTCTGAGCAGTGAGAGGTGAAGTGAATAACACTGATGATCTCCTCATCATGGCACCTGTTAGTGGGTGGGATATATTAGGCAGCAAGTGAACATTTTGTCCTCAAAGTTGATGTGTTAGAAGCAGGAAAAATCGAGAAGCGTAAGGATTTGAGTGAGTTTGACCAAGGGCCAAATTGTCATGGCTTCTCCAAAACTGCAGATCCTGTGGGGTGTTCCCGGTCTGCAGTGGTCAGTATCTATCAAAAGTATCCTTTAAGTTGCGAGGTGGGCCCTACATGGTAACATTTGCTAACATCTTGGTGCCAGATCCCACAGCACACCTTCAGGGACCTAGTGGAGTCCATGCCTCGACGGGTCAGGGCTGTTTTGGCATCAAAAGGGAGACTGACACAATATTAGGCAGGTGGTCATAATGTTATGCCTGATCGGTGTAGATATATGTTTTGAAAAATTAAACCTCACAATTTGCCATTTGCTTCCTTAAATTTGCTCTTTTAATGGAATACTGTGTCCCAAGTCCATATGGTCTTCACTGCAAACCCAAATGAAACATTAGGCATGTACCAATTATTATTCATTCATTGTCTACCGCTTATCCGATCTATTCTCGGGTCACGGGGAGCCTGTGCCTATCTCAGGCGTCATTGGGCATCAAGGCAGGATACACCCTGGACGGAGTGCCAACCCATCACAGGGCACACACACACTTGTACCAATTATTATATAGTCTTAAATAAAATAAAATAAATAAATAAAATAAAATAAAATAAAACAAATAAAAAGAAATGAATAAATCAAGTTTTTAATGTCACAATTCGTATCAGTAATAGACTTACTTCCACGTAGACATACTTTACTGTTTTCTATTAATTAGGACAGCGCAATCATAAACACCTGCATACTGCACCTCTCGCATGTTGACGTTATCAGGTGTTTATTGCTCTATTTTTTGAATATAAACGAATATAAAAAGGGAACAGAAAGTTTTTGCAGTACAGAACACTGCTATGTTATGTCATTGCTTAAGGCTGGCCTCTATGCTGCAGGATTTTTTTTTTTTAAATACTATATATATATATTTATTTAATTTATTTATTTATTTATTTTTATGGGAAGGACACTTCCAGTAATTAAAACTAAAAAATACACTTAATAATACTGACATAATACACTTTAGAAACTAATTTAAACATTGATTCCACTTGATACTCTACTTCTGTCTTTATCATTATTGAATCATGACTCCTTTGGCAGACTCGGACTTCCTTATTCTTGTAACTAAACTCTTTTCATATTAGTTTCTCTGTGATGAATAAATTAATTATAGTAGTTACTTAATAATATGTCTTAAGTTAAATTGCTTAATAATCAGCTGTGAGTTTATTGCGAAAAGCCAAGAAACCATTCAGTAGTGTGGTGGAAAGGCTGCCAGGAGGAAGAAAAGTGAATAAAGTTTTCTCTTTGACAGAGCTGTAGGTACATAAGTGTCCTTCCGGCTGACTGAGGGTTTGAGCAGGAACATAACTAAAAGCATATATTGTGTGATTGCTGTTTAGAGTAATTATATAGATTTCTTTTCCCTGGAGTTAACGGGCCCAATCATGTTCCAGCATGACAGAGCTCCTGTGCACAAAAGCACAAAAGAGAGTTCCATGAAGGCCACGGTTTGCCGTAAGCACTCGAGTGGCCTGCTCAGAGCCTTAACCTCAAACTAACTGAACACCATTGGAATGAACTGAAACTCTGCACTCCATGCTTTTTCACCTTTCCCCAGAATGCTCTTGTGGCTGAATGAGCCCAAATCTCCACAGTCACATTACGACGTTGTTGAAAACTTTCCCAAACTTTCATAGCGACAAAGGAGGAACAACTGAATGCCCATGGATTTGAAATGCACTCTGTGCTGTGATGGTCAGATTTCCACAAAGCTCTGGCCGTACAGTATATATCTAATTATTTTCAGGCATTCTTGAGTGCCTATAACACAAATCTCATGAATACAGCAATCAGGCATAAGATTCTGAGCAGTGAACGGTGAGGTGAACAACACTGATGATCTCCTCATCGTGGCACCTGTTAGTGGGTGGGATATATTAGGCAGCAAGTGAACATTTTGTTCTCAAAATGGCTAGACCACTGGATCAGAGCATCTCCAAAACTGCAGCTCTTGTGGGGTGTTCCCGGTCTGCAGTGGTCAGTATCTATCAAAAGTGTCCATTAAGTCCTGTAAGTCCTCCATGGGCCTTCAAGGGCCCCCTCTCCCAACTTACAGGACTTAAAGGATCTGCTGCTAGGTGCCAGATATCTTGGTGCCAGATACCACAGCACACCTTCAGGGATCCAGTGGAGTCCGTGCCTTGACGGGTCAGGGCTGTTTTGGCAGCAATAGAAGGACCAACACAATATTAGGCAGGTGGTCATAATGTTATGCCTGATTGGTGTATGTATTTGTAAACAATTGTGTAGTTTATTTATCTTCCACTAACATTCATAATTCCTCTAAATGAGCAGACAAGCACATTGAGTACCTTTTGATGGGGGGGGGGGGGGGGCGCAAATTCATTAATTATGTCCCCACTCACTTTTAACCAAAGGGCATGTCTTCCTAATGAGAAAGTCTAGCTCAATTATGTCTCAGTGTCCCAAAACAATCTAGACAAGTTTGTCAAAATGAAGGATTACTATCACAACACACAGCATAAATTTAGTGGCCTGAGGGTAACTACACTGATTATATGATAGCATTCATGTCATTATTGTTTGCAAATCTCGCACAATACACCAACTAACTACACACACTACACACACATATTACATATTTTTCCTAAGTCTATCGATATTAGAGACTTAACTGTATTGTGCGGATATCAGATATCCTGATATTGTGTTCCAAACCTGAAAATCTGTTCATGTAATATAATGAAACCATGAGCTAAGTCATTACTCATACTCAGAGGTGTCAAAATGTCCAGACCGATATTATGCATCATTTAATTTTATTTATTACTATTTATTTATTTATTTATTTATCCACGGGTCTATTTTGGTGTCCTTAAGGTATCTCCAGGTCTATTTTGGTGTCGTTAAAGTGTCTTTATGGTGTCCCCAGACCTATTTTGGTGTCCATAAGGTGTCCCCAGGTCTATTTTGGTGTCCTTAAAGTGTCTTTATGATGTCCCTAGGTCTATTTTGGTGTACTTAAGGTGTCCCCAGGTCTATTTGGTGTCCTTAAAGTGTCCCTAGATCTATTTTGGTGTCCTTAAAGTGTCCCCAGGTCTATTTTGGTGTCCTTAAGGTGTCCCCAGATCTATTTTGGTGTCCTTAAGGTGTCCTTTACCTCCTGCAAGATTCCAGTAATCATATACTTAATCTGTAGCTATGGGATCCTGAAATTTCATGACGTCATCTATATTTTGGTATGAAAACCAACAAGAAAGTTTTCTTAGTAGGTGAATCTTGATAATATCTTGAACTTTGAACTATTTTATATCACCCATGGACAACGGTTATAATTATAGTCTAGTATTGTTAGTATAGTATTGTTATAATCTGACCGTTACATCACAGTCTGCCCTTGAAAAACCATCGGCATTAACACTGAGCTGTTGCTATGACAGTCTCAGGTCTTTTAGGAAAGTTTTCCACTGTGACTCTGACTCAGGATAGAGCAGTTACAAAAGATGAATGAATAAATAATTTCCTCCTGCAGGTTTCCACTAATCATAGATTTCATCTGTTGCTATGAGGTCCTGAAATTTCATAAACATCAAAACATATTCTGGACTTTGAACTGAATTTTATATCACACATAGATAAGATTAAGTCAGTGAGATTTGTCTTCTATCACTGGACCAGTACCATGGTTTTTTCCCTGCAAAGACATTGACTCATGCGTTTTTATTGCTTTTTATTGTCGTTTGAACAATGTAAAATAAAGAGGCTGGACTTCCTAGAATATTGAGCAGGCATTTGAAAGTCTTCTTTAATGTGTAGTTATATTACATAAGGTCATATCCACAAAATCTCATACAAAGTTACTGTTATACTATATAGCCAAATGTATATAGACAACCGACTATTACAGCTATGGGGATTAATACACTATGTTGCCAAAAGTTTTGGGACACCCCTCCAAATCATTGAATTCAGGTGTTGTTTTTCAGGGGTTGGGCTCGGCCCCTTAGTTCCAGTGAAAGGAACTCTTAATGCTTCAGCGTACCAAGACATTTTGGACAATTTCATGCTCCCAGCTTTGTGGGAACAGTTTGGGGATGACCCCTTCCTGTTCCAACATGACTGCACACCAGTGCACAAAGCAAGGTCCATAAAGACATGGATGAGTGAGTTTGATGTGGAGGAACTTGACTGGTCTGCACAGAGTCCTGACCTCAACCCCATAGAACACCTTTGGGATGAATTAGAGCGGAGACTGCGAGCCAGGCCTTCTCGTCCAACATCAGTGCCTGACCTCACAAATGCACTTCTAGAGGAACGGTCAAAAATTCCCATAAACACACTCCTAAACCTTGTGGAAAGCCTTCCCAGAAGAGTTGGAGCTGTTATAGCTGCAAAGGGCGGGACAACTCCATATTACATTCATGTGCATGTAAAGGCAGACGTCCCAAAACTTTTGGCAATATAGTGTACATATGTTCCAGTTTGTGGCAACAGTATGGGAAGGATCTTTTGGCAATAAAGAGTTTTTCCTTTTTTTTTACTGCAATATATTGCTGTTGAAATTAAATAACAAAGATGATGGTATTGACATCCAAATCAGGTGTTAGAATAATAGCACTTTTTTATATGTAGCCCCACCCCCTTTTAAGGGACAGACTTTAAAATAATTGGATAGATTAATATAATATTTAATATTTAAATGTATAATTGAAGTCTGCACTTTGAGCTCATTTTCATTATTTAATAACAACTTTGTCAATGTGCATATAATTATAAACCTGTCTTAATATGTATCATATACAGTACATAGCACAAAGTCTCTTAACACAATGAATATAAATTCAATGGTTGACTTCAATTTCTCTTTCTTTCTCTCCCCTTGGTACTGCAGCCTCAGAGGGACAGGTTTTGACCTCAGCTCATCTCATCTACATGGCTGGTCAGGTTGCAGAAGGGATGGCTTACTTGGAGGACCGGCACATTGTCCACCGAGATCTGGCTGCCCGAAACATTTTGGTGGGAAGTGACCTGGAGTGTAAAGTGGCTGATTTCGGCTTGGCTCGTATTATAAAGGTAACACCTATAAAAAAAAACTTTCTTTCCATAACTATAGGAGATATTAATATGGAACACCACCACACATCATGCAAATCGACTTGCTTAGATCCTGAATAGTTGTTTGTATTTAGACATTTAGCTCTTGCGCTATGGCGTGTGTACACAAATTAAATTTGTACCATTAAATTCACTTAAGAAGGAAGAAAGTGAAATAGAATTTCAGTAAAATTCAATGTACTACTGAACATCATGAAGCATTTACCAAAGATGAATGAGTGTTTGAATGATCTTTAGTACCTAGAGCTCGATGATTGGCAGGGTTTTCCAAAATAATTGGCACCCATTATAAAATGAGCAAAAATCTATAAATATAATAATGATATAATCCAAATTTAGCCGTCACATGGTACAGCTGCTGTGTTGCCTGTTCCAGTTTCCCAGGTTTAGCCTGAGTTTAAGTACAGGCTGTAACTATGGATTAACCGTAACTATTAGTATTAGTAATAGTATAACTATTATATTATTGTTTTGAGCGTGGTATTTTTCCAAACAAACAAATAAATAAATAGCAGATTTGGTGACAAAATGGGTCTGTATACCTCCTTGGCTGTTTTGTGGCTGGTCATTCAGAGCCTGCTTGATATACACTATATTACCAAAAGTTTTGGGACGTCTGCCTTTACATGCACATGAATGTAATATGGAGTTGTCCCGCCCTTTGCAGCTATAACAGCTTCAACTCTTCTGGGAAGGCTTTCCACAAGGTTTAGGAGTGTGTTTATGGGAATTTTTGACCATTTCTTCTAGAAGCGCATTCTTGAGGTCAGGCACTGATGTTGGACGAGAAGGCCTGGCTCGCAGTCTCCGCTCTAATTCATCCCAAAGGTGTTCTATGGGGTTGAGGTCAGGACTCTGTGCAGGCCAGTCAAGTGCCTCCACACCAAACTCACTCATCCATGTCTTTATGGACCTTGCTTTGGTCACTGGTGTGCAGTCATGTTGGAACAGGAAGGGGTCATCCCCAAACTGTTCCCACAAAGCTGGGAGCATGAAATTGTCCAAAATGTCTTGGTATGCTGAAGCATTAAGACTTCCTTTCACTGGAACTAAGGGGCCGAGCCCAACCCCTGAAAAACAACACCTGAATTCAATGATTTGGAAGGGTGTCCCAAAACTTTGCCAGTATAGTGTATTTCAGCCCAGAACCTAGTTGTCCCTGCCAGGAGGTTCAGACCGAGCCATACATTCAGCACTGCTATTATTCTTTCCAGAGCAGACACAATACAATCTGCAAGGGTCAAAGAAAGTAGTGTTTATTTGAAAAGAAAGAAGTTTAATTAACCCACCTATTTCATTTCCACAGCTCAGTATATATTGCGCATGTATTTATCATGCATGAGTGTGTACATATGTGTGATTGCAGGACAGCGTGTACACAGCCAGTAGAAACACTAAGATCCCTGTGCGGTGGACAGCTCCTGAAGCGGCTCTGCACCAGCGCTTCTCTGTTAAATCCGACGTCTGGTCCTTCGGGGTGCTGCTCTATGAGATGATGTCACGTGGGAAGATGCCATATGAGGGTATGAATGCCTTACCTGCTATTCATATGATATCAAACATCCACATGAGTTTCCTCTGGGTTTTTCAGTTTCCTTCTGTATCACAGAAATATGTCAGTAGGGTGGGTTAGCTATGCTAAATTTCACACTATAGGTGTGAATGAGTGTGCATTCTGCCTTGTGATGGGACTAGCATTCCATGCAGGTCGTATTCCCAAATTGTTCCCAGCATTCCCGAGGCTCTGGATCCGAAGTCACTTTGTATATATATATATATATATATATATATATATATATATATATATATATATATATATAGATAGAGAGAGAGAGAGAGAGAGAGAGGGGGAGAGAGAGAGAGAGAGAGAGAGAGAGAGAGAGAGAGAGAGAGAGAGAGAGAGAGGCTGAAATAAACACACAAATTCTCAAAATACACCGATCAGGTATAACACTGTGAGCAGTGGGAGGTGAAGTGAGTAAGACTGATGATCTCCTCATGGCACCTGTTAGTGGGTGGGATATATTAGGCAGCAAGTGAACATTTTGTCCTCAAAGTTGATGTGTTAGAAGCAGGAAAAATGGACAAGCGTAAGGATTTGAGCGAGTTTGACGAAGGGACAAATTGTGATGGCTAGACCACTGGATCAGAACATCTCCAAAACTGCAGCTCTTGTGGGGTGTTCCCGGTCTGCAGTGGTCAGTATCTATCAAAAGTGGTCTAAGGAAGGAACAGTGGTGACCTGGTGACAGGGTCATGGGCGGCCAAGGCTCATTGATGCACGTGAGGAGTGAAGACTGGCCCGTGTGATCCGATCCAACAGAAGAGCTACTGTTGCTCAAATTGCTGAAGAAGTTAATGCTGGTTCTGATAGAAAGGTGTCAGAATACACAGTGCATGACGGGTCAGGGCTGTTTTGGAAGCAAAAGGAGGACCAACACTATTTTAGGCAGGTGGTTATGCCTGATCGGTGTAGAACAGTTCTATTAAATATTTATTCTAAATGATTGATTTCGGCAGCAAGTAGTAGAAACATGAAAATATTACAGGAAATGTACATTGGACATTTTGGCAATAGGCCTAGATTTCTGTCCAGAATGTTCTACACATGTAACTACAGCAAGATATGACATGAGGTAGCTGCTATAGCTGGGCCTTTAGCAGGGAAAAATTTGGGTTTTTTCTGGGTGGCATGATGGCTTAGTTTTTCGCACGTTTACCTCCAAGATCTGATTTCTGCCTTCTTCTTGTGTGTGTGTGTGTGTGTGTGTGTGTGTGTGTGTGTGTGTGTGTGTGTGTGTGTGTGTGTGTGTGTGCATGCTCTGCCTGTATTTTGAGGGTTTCTCCTGGAATCCTCCACTATTTGAAAACCACCATATTCCAGTTTCCTCCACCATTTGAAAGATTTTACTTGTAGGCTGATTGTCATGTCTAAATTGTCCGTAGTGTGTGAGTGTGTGTGGGATGGGTTGGCACCCTGTCCAGGGTGTGCCTCACCTTGTGCGATAAATTCCCTGGGATTGACTCCAGGTTCACAAACACTGATGTGGAGCGCTGGAGCAGGAACGTCAAAATGTTATTTCTGTTCAACATGAACCTAAATGAAGAATACATTATTTTGATGTTCCCTGTTTGGTAGTTTTTTTTAAATATGGTAATGAAATGGACCAGATTTGACTTTAGGACCAAAATATTAACCAACTGCATATTTCTATAATTTCTTATTAGTTAGTGTGTGAGTTAAGTTCCATTGTGTACTGATCATCATGTCTGCTTTACATGCAGAAGGTCCTGGGTTCAAGCCGCAGTGGAAACAACTGTTTGAGAATTGCAACAAAAAGTCAGTGTGTTTGTCACCAGTGAGGGTGTATGTACACTATATTGTCAAAAGTTTTGGGACGTCTGCCTTTACATGCACATGAATGTAATATGGAGTTGGCTCGCCATTTGCAGCTATAACAGCTCCAACTCTTCTGGGAAGGCTTTCCACAAGGTTTAGGAGTGTGTTTATGGGAATTTTTGACCATTTCTTCTAGAAGCGCATTCTTGAGGTCAGGCACTGATGTTGGACGAGAAGGCCTGGCTCGCAGTCTCCGCTCTAATTCATCCCAAAGGTGTTCTATGGGGTTGAGGTCAGGACTCTGAGCAGGCCAGTCAAGTTCCTCCACACCAAACTCGCTCATCCATGTCTTTATGGACCTTGCTTTGTGCACTGGTGTGCAGTCATGTTGGAACAGGAAGGGCTCATCCCCAAAATTGTCCAAAATGTCTTGGTATGCTGAAGCATTAAGAGTTCCTTTCACTGGAACTAAGGGGCCGAGCCCAACCCCTGAAAAACCTGAATCCAATGATTTGGTGGGGTGTCCCAAAACTTTTGGCAATATAGTGTATGTATTTATTGTATAATGTTGTTACTGGGGGATGTGCCAGCTTAGTGGTTAAGGTGTTGGATGACTGAGCAGAAGGTTGTGAGTTTGGACCCCAGGTCCACCGAGTATGACTTTTTTCTGCCAGAAATGTAAATGTAACAATTCATTCATTGTCTACCGCTTATCCGATCTATTCTCGGGTCACGGGGAGCCTGTGCCTATCTCAGGCATCATTGGGCATCAAGGCAGGATACACCCTGGACGGAATGCCAACCCATCACAGGGCACACACACACTCTCATTCACACACTACGGACAATTTAGAGATGCCAATCAACCTACCATGCATGTCTTTGGACTGGGGGAGGAAACCGGAGTACCCGGAGGAAACCCCCGAGGCACGGGGAGAACATGCAAACTCCACACACACTGCGGAGGCGGGAATCAAACCCCCAACCCTGGAGGTGTGAGACAAACGTGCTAACCACTAAGCCACCGTGCCCCCCTAAATGTAACAATATAAATGAATAATACTAATAAGTATTAATAATCCCAGCTATCAGAATTACTTCTTCACTGTTCTGGCATGCATGTAGTATGTTTAATCTAAAATAGCACTTGCTCCTTTTCTTCTTCAGGTAAAACAAATAAGGAAGTGTTAGAGGTACTTGCTTCAGGTTACAGATTGCCATGTCCAAGTCGCTGTCCTCCTAATATCTACCGCATGATGCTGGACTGCTGGGCAGCCGAAAGCTCCAAACGACCGTCGTTCCACGCACTTCACAGCCAACTGGACAACATCTACTCCAGAATCTACTACAAAACCATCGAGGTGTAGAACCGGGGTCTGATGAGGAGCACAAAAAAGCCACACAGGAGAACAAATGAAGGGATGTTCTGATGGTTTCTTTACTAGCCTAGATTGCAAGATGATGGCCTCTTCCTGCCAAAATTGTATTTATGAATGATGGTTTTTTTTTTTATGATGTTGATGATGACATGTGCAATAATGTAAAGGAACAGAATCGTAGGAAAGACGTACAGCAGTGGCATGCTTAGTTGCTGCTCAATGATCTGTATGTGATATGCGTTGCATTTTTGGGTTGTGATCCCTAACAGTGTTCAGCCTGTGTCTCCTGCGCTCCACTGCTGGCCACACAGAGACTCAAGCTTTAGGATCAGTAGTAGACTTGCTAATCAGTTTCTGCTTTCCAGCGAGTGTTTTGTTTACCAGTGGTTCACCTGCCAACTGTGGACATTCTCCTAATGAACAAAAAAGGTGGCAAGAACCAAGACTGTTACACCTAATCAAGCATCCGAGGATGCTGCAAAAAAATAAATAAATAAATAAATAAATAAAAATTGCTTGCATCCACATGAGACCTGAGCACGTGCACTGTGGGGAGTTTGAATGCAGCAGCCACAGATACCTTCCTGTCCTCCTGGATGTTTTCTTCTATTAGTCTGGATTCCTCTTATTCATGGAAATAATTTCTGTGATTTATGTCTTCCAAATCGTTACAAGAAGGAAACAAATTATGCACCGTGAATTAAAAAAAAAAATAGATATAAATTTTAAAAATAAAGTATTTTTTGAATATATGGGCTGCTATGGTTTATCTTTGAATATATATATATTTCTCCATGGATACAGGGGTTTATTTATTACCACCATCAGAAATAACAATATTAAACTGGACCTAACCTTGTTTCTAGAGATGAATTGTAGGTGTACACTGATTAGGCATAACATTATGATGCATAATATTGTGTTGGTCCCCCTTTTGCTGCCCTGACCCATCCTGCACTGTGTATTCTGACACCTTTCTATCAGAACCAGCATTAACTTCTTCAGCAATCTGAGCAACAGTAGCTTGTCTGTTGGATCGGACCACACGGGCCAGCCTTCGCTCCACACGTACATCAGTGAGCCTTGGCCATCCATGACCCTGTCACCGGGTCACCACTGTTCCTTCCTTGGACCACTTTTGATAGATGCAGACAGGGAACACCCCACAAGAGCTGCAGTTTTGGAGATGTTCTGATCCAGTGGTCTAGCCATCACAATTTGGCCCTTCATCAAACTCGCTCAAATCCTTACACTTGGCCATTTTTCCCGCTTCTAACACATCAACTTTGAGGACAAAATGTTCACTTGCTGCCTAATATATCCCACCCACTAACAGGTGCCATGATGAGGAGATCATCAGTGTTACTCACTTCCCCTCTCACTGCTCACAGTGTTATACCTGGTGTATTATGTATTTTGATCTTGGAATCATGAATAGAATAATTTACGGTACCTTTTAAGAACTAACGCGTGTCCCTAAAGCTTTATTCTACTAGTTAAATACTGCAAGTGCACATGTCCTCTTGATGGTTCCACTGCTCTCTAGCCGATCGATGTCTTTACTGCTTAGAGTGAAGGTCAAGGTTTTATCTATGCGTTTTATCGTTTACTGAAACGCTTCGCTTCCACTCGGCTATTACGCAGTGTTGCGTGCGCTCTGCGCTTGTAGGCGTGGTAGAAATGAGGAAGTTTGTGGACTTCTTCTACGTTAGATCATTCCTCCCTGTGAGCAGAAGCGTGCTTTTAATTCTCCTTGTCTTCCGGTCACTACGAAGCGCCCGCGTAGTCGTTTAACCGGAGCGCGCCTGCACAGAGCGCGCCGTAGAGGACCACATGGAGGAGTGCTTGACCAGGTCGTGCCCGTGTCTCCGGTCACTATGGGACCGAATATTCAAAAGCGAAAAAATGAACGATGGACTCGAGAGGAAAGGCTCGAACGGCGACCTGCGACCAGTGGCCAGTGAACAGGATTTGGAGCAGCGTTATAAGACTCTACCGTTGGAGGACAGCGCCATTTACGTTGCACTGTGGGCTTTCGAAGCGCGCGATTCCGATGAGCTGTCGTTCGATGCCGGTGATCGGTTCCGCGTCGTCAGGCGCGACGGGGACTGGTGGACCGCAGCTAAACTGGACTCCGGCGGGAGCGTGCTCGCCACCGGGGTCGTGCCGCACAATTTCCTGGAGCGCACCGAGTCGGTCAAGTCGCAGCCGTGAGTGTTCAACTCATCTAAACCTTTTTCGTTTCCTAAACGTGTGTGTGTGTGTGTGTGTGTGTGTGTGTGTGTGTGTGTGTGTGTGTGTGTGTGTGTGTGTGTGTGAGATAAAATAACCAAAAAAAAAGGAAGCATGGTCTTTACCTTTCAGAGTAAAGACCTTTCAGAGCTTTCGGAGTGAATAAACCATAGTGCTGAAAACAAACCCAAGTGTCTAAATGAAACCGGAGAACCTTAACTTAAACCATAATGCCTAAAAGTAACCAGTTAAGCACTGATGTAAGTTAGGCATTATGGTTTGGGTGTATAATAATAAAAATTAAAAAAAAAACCTTAACACACAAGCGACCAAAATATTTCACCCACTAATCTGAACAGCTGGGGTTAGATATGACCCAGGAACCAGGAACTAGGCATTGCATTGAGAAGCGCATTTTAAATTGGTGTAAAAATATAATTGGTACACACAATTTTATGGTTATCGCAATTTAGTCCAACTCTGTCAGGTTAAACATGCATGTTAGTATACACTGACTAGGCATAACGTTATGACCACCTGCCTGCACTGTGTATTCTGACACCTTTCTATCAGAACCAGCATTAACTTCTTCAGCAATTTGAGCAACAGTAGCTCGTCTGTTGGATCGGACCACACGGTCCAGCCTTCTCTCCCCATGTACATCAATAAGCCTTGGTCGCCCATGACCCTGTCTCCGGTTCACCACTGTTCCTTCATTGGACCACTTTTGATAGATACTGACCACTGCAGACCGGGAACACCCCACAAGAGCTGCAGTTTTGGAGATGTTCTGATCCAGTGGTCTAGCCATCACAATTTGGTCCTTCGTCAAACTCTCTCAAATCCTTACGCTTGTCCATTTTTTCTGCTTCTAACACATCAACTTTGAGGACAAAATGTTCACTTGCTGCCTAATATATCCCACCCACTAACAGGTGCCATGATGAGGAGATCATCAGTCTTATTCACTTCACCTGTCAGTGGTCATAATGTTATGGCTGATCAATGTACAAACCACTAATATGTTTCTTTTTTCAACCTTTTCCACATCCATTTAAGAAAATGACTAAACATAAGTGTGACCTAAGTGTGTGTTTTTTTTAATAAGTGCAAAAAACCCAACACACACACACACATATATACATAGTGAGATCTGTAAAAAAAATATATATATATATCATTAATGTGTTTGAAAGGCAGTCAGTGCCAATAACTTCAGCCAAGCCATGTGAAGCAAATAAAGGAAGTGCCACCTCATTCTTGCTTTCGGATTAGCCGTGTATGGTTATACCGAAATGAAGAAGTCGGCTTTCTCAGCATTGTTGTTCAGATTAAGGCAGAGTTGGAATTTGAGATCTTGTATCTTTATGTCTCTCATGACTAGAGCCAGCACTGATTCTTTCAAAAACACACACCTTCTGCTGTGCTCTGAAGTCATCCAGTCAGGGTTTTCCAACCAGACGATGAAAGCAACAATGCTTCCAATCTCACTCATGTTGAGGAACACTATCCTAGACCGTGTGCTTGTTGTGTGCATTGCTGAGAGAACATCCAGATTGCTTACACCACTTTGACATAATCTGCCCAGACTCCACCTTTTTGTCACAATAATACATGGCAGAATGTCCTAAAACTTATTTTCAACTTATGCATGAAGGTCAAAATGGGCGTATAATCCTCCCTGGCATCACCATCCTATGGACCTCTGATTTGTTAGACCTCACAGTAACTAATATATATATATTAGTCCATAATTTAGGAGATCCTCAGCTTGTGCAATGGAGTTGAGGAAATGATCTGCAGTGACATTTCAGAAAGTTTTGTGGCATGAAGCTACTAGTTCACACACCACTCCAACCCATTGACCAACTTCCTGCTGTATGTCACAAGTACATTATACAATATAGAAAACTCTGTGTGAATTCTAAGAGATACGTAGCAGAGGTAGGTTCCCCTATCCCGTCTTTGGATATGGATCACTTGATATCCGGTCACCACAGAACATTAAGATAATGATTTAATGATGAGTCACACAGCCGAAAGCTGCTCATTCTTGCTGGGGTCAGTGAATCCAACAGATAAAAATAAGAAATATATAATAAAAATAATTACAATACAATTAAAAAGAAGAAGAAATGGAATATAGATATAATGTCTATTTAATAAAGACAGAGAGAAAGTCAGCTTACATAAATAACATGAAAAGTTTTTTTGGTTTTTTTTTAAGTCAGGTCTGACTACTATTGGTCACTTGAAGGTAGAATCATTAGGCACCAGAGCTCTTAACTTACACACAGAGCTCCTAACTTACACACAGAGCTCTTAATTTATACACAGAACTCTTAACTTACACACAGAGCTCTTAACTTACACACAGAGCTCTTAACTTACACACAGAGCTCCTAACTTACACACAGAGCTCTTAATTTATACACAGAACTCTTAACTTACACACAGAGCTCTTAACTTACACACAGAGCTCTTAACTTACACACAGAGCTCCTAACTTACACACAGAGCTCTTAATTTATACACAGAACTCTTAACTTACACACAGAGCTCTTAACTTACACACAGAGCTCTTAACTTACACACAGAGCTCTTAACTTACACACAGAGCTCCTAACTTACACACAGAGCTCTTAATTTATACACAGAACTCTTAACTTACACACAGAGCTCTTAACTTACACACAGAGCTCTTAACTTACACACAGAGCTCTTAACTTACACACAGAGCTCCTAACTTACACACAGAGCTCTTAATTTATACACAGAACTCTTAACTTACACACAGAGCTCTTAACTTACACACAGAGCTCTTAACTTACACACAGAGCTCTTAACTTACACACAGAGCTCTTAACTTACACACAGAGCTCCTAACTTACACACAGAGCTCTTAACTTACACACAGAGCTCTTAACTTACACACAGAGCTCTTAACTTATACACAGAACTCTTAACTTACACACAGAGCTCTTAACTTATACACAGAGCTCCTAACTTACACACAGAGCTCTTAACTTACACACAGAGCTCTTAATTTATACACAGAACTCTTAACTTACACACAGAGCTCTTAACTTACACACAGAGCTCTTAACTTATACACAGAGCTCTTAACTTACACACAGAGCTCTTAACTTATACACAGAGCTCCTAACTTACACACAGAGCTCTTAACTTACACACAGAGCTCTTAACTTACACACAGAGCTCCTAACTTACACACAGAGCTCTTAACTTACACACAGAGCTCTTAATTTATACACAGAACTCTTAACTTACACACAGAGCTCTTAACTTACACACAGAGCTCTTAACTTATACACAGAGCTCTTAACTTACACACAGAGCTCTTAACTTATACACAGAGCTCCTAACTTACACACAGAGCTCTTAACTTACACACAGAGCTCTTAACTTACACACAGAGCTCCTAACTTACACACAGAGCTCCTAACTTACACACAGAGCTCTTAGCTTATACACAGAGCTCTTAGCTTATACACAGAGCTCCTAACTTACACACAGAGCTCCTAACTTATACACAGAGCTCCTAACTTATACACAGAGCTCCTAACTTACACACAGAGCTCCTAACTTACACACAGAGCTCCTAACTTACACACAGAGCTCCTAACTTACACACAGAGCTCCTAACTTATACACAGAGCTCCTAACTTACACACAGAGCTCCTAACTTACACACAGAGCTCTTAACTTACACACAGAGCTCTTAACTTATACACAGAACTCCTAACTTACACACAGAGCTCTTAACTTATACACAGAGCTCTTAACTTACACACAGAGCTCTTAACTTACACACAGAGCTCTTAACTTATACACAGAACTCCTAACTTACACACAGAGCTCTTAACTTACACACAGAGCTCCTAACTTATACACAGAGCTCTTAGCTTATACACAGAGCTCTTAACTTATACACAGAGCTCCTAACTTATACACAGAGCTCCTAACTTATACACAGAGCTCTTAGCTTATACACAGAGCTCTTAACTTACACACAGAGCTCCTAACTTATACACAGAGCTCCTAACTTATACACAGAGCTCCTAACTTATACACAGAGCTCCTAACTTACACACAGAGCTCCTAACTTATACACAGAGCTCTTAGCTTATACACAGAGCTCTTAACTTATACACAGAGCTCTTAACTTACACACAGAGCTCCTAACTTATACACAGAGCTCCTAACTTATACACAGAGCTCTTAGCTTATACACAGAGCTCTTAACTTATACACAGAGCTCCTAACTTATACACAGAGCTCCTAACTTATACACAGAGCTCCTAACTTATACACAGAGCTCTTAACTTATACACAGAGCTCCTAACTTATACACAGAGCTCTTAGTTTATACACACAGCTTGTCTTTTGAAAAAGCCAGACTGTCTGGAATGTGACGCGCGATTACAACTCTCCAAGATACGAAAGCCATACGGTTTCCCCAGATGATACTGATCTTAACTTTAACTTTAATGCTTTTAAGTAATTAAGTCTGGCTTAAAAGTGTGTATTAGAAAAACCCAAACTGAAAGGACACATAGCACTGATTTATTATGGTTATTATTCTCATCAGGTGGTTCTTTGGCAAAATGAACCGGATCGAGTGCCTCAGTCACCTCCTGACAGATCAAAACAAAGATGGAGCTTTCCTGGTGCGAGTCAGTGAGACCGACAATGTGGGCCACGTTCTCTCAGGTGTGTATTTAAAGGCTATTTGCTTTATATAGTCTGATAAACAGAAACGATTTTGAAGCTTTCAATTTATCAAGCCAGTTGTTCGATGCTATTCATGAGAAATCACCTGCCATAACCACCAAAGCCTAAGAATTCATTCGAATTAAGTAATTTTTTTTTTTTACCTAATGCTGGCTGGATGTTGTTGTTGTCTCTTTCCATTTTTTCTAATGAGACTTCTTTTGAATCAGTTAAGGTAAAAAACAAAGCAAAGCACTTTAAGATCTACCACTCAGAGAATGAATTCTACGTGGAAGAGTCCTGTAAATTCTCCAGTTTGCTGGACCTTATACAACACTATCAGAGTCATCCTCTGGCCTCTGTGAACAAACTTGGAAAACCCTGCGTCAGGGTGAGACCGAAAGAGCTTTATTTATTTATTTATTTATTTATTTATTTATTTATTTATTTATTTATTTTTTTAGGTTGCTGTTGTTCTCAAAATCTGTGTTGGATATGTCCCCTTAAAAACCGAAAAGAATTGAGGAAGTAGTTTTAGCTCGAGCTGTTATTTCATGAGCAGGGGCATTTCTAGAATTTTACAAAAGTACCTTAGTATTTTATTGATTAAATCTGGTCCTCATTTCAACTAAGCACAAGTTTAAATACGACTCCGTAACAGAGATAATTGTTAGCCTGGTAGTCACTGTTCCTCGATCCTCAGCTCTGAATTAGCGTCTGACTGAAAGCCGAGGTTTCCATGGTGAAATGTGAAGGTCAGCAAGGGCAGAGTGAGGCGGAGAGGCATACGAATAAACTGGATGCGCAGGATATTTTCGCTTCGTCTGGTGACGCAATCAGCCGTGATGTTTTAAATAATTCAAATGATGTAAATGATAACATTCAATGAACAGGAAATGCTATTTTCAGTATCTATTGTAAAATGGCTCATCGGAAAATGATTGCTTGTGAACATTTTACTGGGAAGCAATAAAGTTTGACTAGGCTTTATGACCCTTTAAAAAGGAGTGGAACGATGCCCCTGGTCATGAGTAATGAGACAGCGTTAGAGCATTTGTAAACACTAAGTACACATAATGTAGATTGTTGTGCTTGTATGCAATTGTCTATGTAGTCAGGGTTGCCAGATTTTGCCCAATTAAAACTAGACCATAATATTAATATTCTAAATATACTACTCCCATAAATAAAATATACACAGATCAGGCATAACATTGTGACCACCGGGTTAATATTGTGTTGGTCCCTCTTTTGCTGCCAAAGCAGCCCTGACCCATCATGCATTGTGTATTCTGATACCTTTCCATCAGAACCAGCATTAACTTCCTCAGCAATTTGAGCAACAGTAGCTCGTCTGTTGGATCGGACCACACGGGCCAGCCTTCGCTCCCCACGTGCATCAATGAGCCTCGGCCGCCCATGAGCTTGTGGACCACTTTTGATAGATACTGACCACTGCAGACCGGGAACAGCCCACAAGAGCTGCAGTTTTGGAGACGCTCTGATCCAGTGGTCTAGCCATCACAATTTGGTCCTTCGTCAAACTCCCTCAAATCCTTATGCTTGTCCATTTTTCCTGCTTCTAACACATCAACTTTGAGGACAAAATGTTCACTTGCTGCCTAATATATCCCACCCACTAACAGGTGCCATGATGAGGAGATACTCAGTCTTATTCACTTCACCTCTCAGTGCTCATAATGTCATGGCTGATCGGTGTATATATAAAATATATCAACTAGTAAAAATCACTGTGTAGTAGTAATCAAAAACATAGTCTGTTTTTTTTTTAATTTTTATAAATGAACGCATCATACATTAAGATTGTCAGCTGGTGAAAAAATCCGTTTTTGTTTTTTTTAATAAGCTATTTACAGTTTCAAGATCTTGTTCGGATGCTATTCTCTCCATCATCTAACACGGTTTTTCATTAGAATATAAATTAGATACTTGATTAGATGAAATACTTCAATACGAGCATGTCATAAATTAAATATAAATTAAGCAATATGTCAAACTGCAGACTTGGCAACCCTGTATGTAGAAGAAATACATGTAAATGTGCGGGAACGCGTCTGCTTTCAGAGAAAGCCCAAGCAGCAAGACTTGTCTCACACCACAGTGGACATGTGGGAACTTCCCAAAGAAGACTTCACTCTGGAGAACAAGCTGGGCAAAGGTTACTTTGCTGATGTTTATCGAGGCAAGTGGAGGAACCAAACCAACGTGGCCATCAAAATTCTCAAGAACAACGGTAAGCTATCACCTATGTTATAGTAAAATTAGTCACAGCTAATAGAGCAGATTACAATTTTTCTGGAGAAGGGTGGATAATGAGCCTTGCTCAAAGGACCAACGGTGGCAGCTTGGCAGTGCTTGGGCTTGAACCTCAATCTTCTGACCAACAACCCAGAGCCTTGACCACTTGAGCTACCACCACCCCTCAGGTTTTCATTCCAACCAAGCAGAAGCCACACCTGAGTCTATTGAAAGCCAAGATCAACTTATTAAACAGTTGGAATCAGGTGTAACTTCTGCTTGATTGGGATGAAAACCTGCACCCATGCCGGTCTTTCGTGGATAAGTTTGGACATCGCTGCTATAAGTCTGACTACTTAAAAAAAATGTTGATGTATGTTTAGCTAATTTGTTAATGTTAGCAATATTTAGATTAGCCCATTTTCATTGTCAGGTCATCATTTCCTGTAGCTTCTCAGCACTTTCATCACCCCAGGTTCCTTAGATACCATAACATGCCAGTATTTTATATAAATGCTAACATGAGGCCACTTGGATAGTACAATACAAAATTCTAGTGAAATGAATTTGATTCTCTGAGGTGTATCGTGAATTTAAAATTCATTTCACTTTTTAATACACTATATTCCCAAAGGTTTTGGGACGTCTGCCTTTACATGCACATGAATGTAATATGGAGTTGTCCCGCCCTTTGCAGCTAGAACAGCTCCAACTCTTCTGGGAAAGCTTTCCACAAGGATTAGGAGTGTGTTTATGGGAATTTTTGACCGTTCCTCTAGAAGTGCATTTGTGAGGTCAGGCACTGATGCTGGACGAGAAGGCCTGGCTCGCAGTCTCCACTCTAATTCATCCCAAAGGTGTTCTATGGGGTTGGGGTCAGGACTCTGTGCAGGCCAGTCAAGTTCCTCCACACCAAACTCACTCATCTATGTATTTACATTTACAAACAGCAATAGAAGACAGAAGTGTAACTGTGTCCAGTAAATTAGCAATCGATGAAGAATGATTCTCAGCAAAAAAAAAAAAACATTAACAGCACTCTGTTGGTTCACACTATCAGAACAAAGGAGCAAATCATTTATGTAACCTATGTCAGTGCTACCCCCTGGTGGTTGAAATGATGGATGATCTCATATACACTATATTGTCAAAAGTTTTGGGACACCCCTTTTTTCAGGGGTTGGGATCGGCCCTTTAGTTCCAGTGAAAGGAAGTCTTAATGCTTCAGCATACCAAGACATTTTGGACAATTTCATGCTCTTTGTGGGAACAGTTTGGGGATGACCCCTTCCTGTTCCAAAATGACTGCACACCAGTGCACAAAGCAAGGTCCATAAAGACATGGATGAGTGAGTTTGGTGTGGAGGAACTTGACTGGCCTGCACAGAATCCTGACCTCAACACGATAGAACACCTTTGGGATGAATTAGAGCGGAGACTGCGAGCCAGGCCAAAACTGGGACGTCTGCCTTTACATGCACATGAAGGTAATATGGAGTTGTCCCACCCTTTGCAGCTATAACAGCTTCAACTCTTCTTGGAAGGCTTTCCACAATGTTTAGGAGTGTGTTTATGGGAATTTTTGACCATTCCTCTAGAAGTGCATTTGTGAGGTCACAACATTATGGCTTAGTAAGGTGCTGGGCCACCATGAGCTTCCAAAACAGCTTCAATTTGCCTTAGAACAGATTAAGTCCTTAAAGCTGTACTGGACAGATAAACAGCATTACTCCAGAAGACATTTCTTCAGCTTGTGTAACCCAGGATGTTGGTGGAGAGTGCTGCCTAACATTCCAGCCCGAAATCTTCCATAGGTGTTCGATTGGGTTGCGAAGTGGTGACTGTGAAGGCTAAAGTATATGATCTAGAGTAGATTTCATATTCATACTGTGAGCCCTGCAGATGACGGAAATATTATCATGCTGGAAGACAGCACTTCCATCCGAAATTTTTCTTCATAGGATAAAGGTGATTAGATAATGTAAAGGTGATTTACATTAATTGACTCCTTCCTCAGAAATGGAGCCAAACCATGCAATTAAAATGCAACCTTACAGCAGAACAGCCACTTTAATGTGTCACCTGTCTTATTTCTATATGTCTTCCTTTTAGAGTCTCTGAGCCAGAAAACGTTTCAGATAGAGGTTGAGGTTTTGAAACAGCTGCGTCACAACCACCTTATCTCACTCTTTGCAATATGCACTTCCTCCACACCCTATTACATCATCACCGAGTACATGGAGAAGGGAAACCTGCTGGAATTACTCCGCAGTAAGTTATCACTCTTTATCTAATCTTTTTTCCTGAGCAATGGTTCAAATTATACAGACGAGGGGCTCAGTAAAAGCGCCTTTTATTTGAGAACCTTATCCTTCAACATGTCATTCTTTTCAAATGCGAGGCAGCCTATTGCGAAACAGTGTGATTTACTGTCAACACCACTGTACAGTTTATTATCTGAAGCTGTAAATTATATTTACATACATCTGTTTTCTCTTCTAAGGTCCAGAGGGCAATGCTTTAGACCTGGAAATCTTGACTAACATGGCATACCAGGTGGCTGATGGGATGACTTACCTGGAGGATCATAACAGTATTCACAGAGACCTGGCAGCTCGCAATGTGCTTGTTAGTGAAGGATACCTGTGCAAAGTAGCTGACTTCGGTTTAGCACGAATTATCAAGGTAGAATTTAATGTGTGTGTTTGGACATTATACAGCAGGACTATCATAGTATTCATGAACCCATACTGGGCTATAGGTTACCCTAGGGTTTCACACAAGGCCTGGCTCACAGTCTCCGCTCTAATTCATCCCAAAGGTGTTCTATGGGGTTGAGGTCAGGACTCTGTGCAGGCCAGTCAAGTTCCTCCACATCGATAGAACGATCCTTCCTTCGATCCGAGAGAACGGTCTACATTAAGAATGTGACTGAATATGATTTGAACTTAAGAGTTGTAAACAAAAAGAGATATAAATATGACATTTTTTGGATATTTGCCAGGGTGAAACAAACAAACAAAGAAATCTAATCATTCATTTTTAAAACCATTTATTTGCATGTATTTCATTGCATCGTTTTTTTTTAACTGTATGTGTTTATATTTCCCTTATAGGAGCCGATCTATTTGTCTAATGAAACAAAAATTCCGTACAAGTGGACAGCACCTGAAGCCATGGAGCTTGGCGTTTTCTCGAATAAATCTGATGTCTGGTCTTTCGGTATTCTCTTGTACGAGATTTATTCGTATGGCGCAATTCCATATTCAGGTAAACCTTAATCTGCTTTCTTTTAATTTACTCTTTAAAGCTCCACCAGCAATACTGTTGCAACGTTACAGTTTGGTTGAAACCACCACAATAAAATGACTTTCCAACAATCCTCAGAGATTCTGTGAATTCTACCATTTTGTAACAGAAATTAAACCAGATTATAATTATAATTAACAACGATACTTCGTCGTTGATGGTCTTGCATTTTTGTAGGTGTCTCTAATAAGGATGTACTTAAAGAGATCAAACGTGGCTACAGGATGCCTGCTCCTTCCCAATGTCCTCCCTTCATCTATGAGATTATGCAGTCCTGCTGGAGCAAGCAGCCAGAGGATCGTCCAAATTTTAAGCGGCTGAAATCTGAGCTTCACGAGTGCATTAACCGTGTCACTTAGCTCTATATATCCTGTGTGTATATAGTGTACATACCTTTTTTCCCCCCCGAGAAATGTACAGTGTGTTATATATTTTTAAACTCTGTAAAGTTGCTGTATAAAGTTTGTTTAATCTTGTATGGATTTAAGACAGCGTCACGTATACTATACCCTAGTGTATTAATTGTACACAATGTATTATTTGTAATTATATTTTATATAAGTGTATTAATTGCTATACAGGCATCATGGATCTCCTGTAATGATATTGTCAAGATGTTCCAGTTTCATTTAAGAAGCACCAATGATTATCAGAACAGTAAAATATCTGATTTTGCTTTATGCCCCGAGACTGTAAATGATGACAAGTATACATTTTAATGGAAGCCTATTTCATTAGATTTGCCAAAGCGCATTTCATTACCATCAAGACCAAGCACATGCTCCTGAGTTCATGGTTTGTCCTTGCAGCTTAGTTTTCATGTATGTATCCTTCTGAAACATTAGCAGTGTTTACACAATACAGCTTTTTGATACAATAAAGAACTTTTATTAAAAGATCAGATTACTTCTTGTTATTTTTTTTAGACTAGAGAATACATCACGCAACTCATAACTCGTGGGTTTCAGCTTCATCAGCTCATCTCATCTGATTGATTTAAGCCACAGTTTATGAACTGTGTACTCGAGGTTCTAAAGGGTTTTCATTGCTTCAATTAATCAGCTCCTTCATGGGTTGAAGCGGATTGGTTAGAACAAGGAAAGACTAGAATGTGTCGATGTGTTAAAAGCAGGAAAAATGTGCAAGCGTAAGGATTTGAGCGAGTTTGACGAAGGGCCAAATTGTGATGGCTAGACCACTGGATCAGAACATCTCCAAAACCGCAGCTCTTGTGGGGTGTTCCCGGTCTGCAGTGGTCAGTATCTATCAAAAGTGCTCCAAGGAAGGAAGAGTGGTGAACCGGCAACAGGGTCATGGGCGGCCAAGGCTCATTGATGCACGTGGGGAGAGAAGGCTGGCCCGTGTGTTCCGATCCAACAGACGAGCTAAATGATAGAAAGGTGTCAGAATACACAGTGCCCCTTAGTTCCAGTGAAAGGAACTCTTACTGCTTCAGCATACCAAGACATTTTGGACAATTTCATGCTCCCAACTTTGTGGGAACAGTTTGGGGATGACCCCTTCCTGTTCCAACATGACTGCGCACCAGTGCACACAGCAAGCTCCATAAAGACATGGATGAGCGAGTTTGGTGTGGAGGAACTTGACTGTCCTGCACAGAGTCCTGACCTCAACCCCATAGAACACCTTTGGGATGAATTAGAGCGGAGACTGCGAGCCAGACCTTCTCGTCCAACATCGGTGCCTGACCTCACAAATGCGCTTCTAGAGGAACGGTCAAAAATTCACATAAACACACTCCTAAACCTTGTGGAAAGCCTTCCCAGAAGAGTTGGAGCTGTTATAGCTGTAAAGAGCGGGTCAACTCCATATTACATTCATGTGCATGTAAAGACAGACGTCCCAAAACTTTTGGCAATATAGTATAACGTCCACTGACCTCAAATAAATTGAATTGAATTATTTACCTGAAGTCCCGCAATATAGTGTATGTTTAGGAAATGGTGGTTCTTTTAATTTTTTCTAGTCAGTCAACCATGATTTTGTTAATGCATGAAGTGAAGATTTACCACAAGGTGGCACTTTTATTGCACTTTTATTATGGTTGACTTTCAGGCACTGGTTATCTTAAAGGGGCACTAGATAAAAAAAAAAAAAAAGGTAAAAAAAAAAAAGCCATGATCTCAACACAAGTGTATTATGTGGCTGAAAAAAATAACACATTTGCAAAACTGCAAATACTTTTCATTCTGGACTGGAATCATGTGGATGCTTCATATACAAACCACAACATCACAAAAGTATTGGAATGGCAAGGCCAGTTTGCTATACATTGAGTTCAATTTTCACTTTTCAATTCATTTTATTTGTATAGAGCTTTTAACAATGGACATTGTCTCAAAGCAGCTTTACAGAACATAAGCCATATAGTACAAAAAGTTCAAGATTATTAATATATATATTAGACTTATATTTCAACTTATTTGTATTAATCCCTAATCCCTAATGAGAAGCCCGAGGTGAAGGTGGCAAGGAAAAACTCCTTTAGGAAGAAACCTTGAGAGGAACCAGGGTCAGGAGGGAACCTCATCCTCATTTGGGTGACATTGGACAGTAAATAATGTAACTGTTGATAATTTCTGCAACAGCAACCAAGAGTTCTTGGGGAACTAATAGATCAGTGTAATGTCTGAGTTCATTATACACTGATCAGCCATAACATTCTGAGCAGTTCTAGGTGAAGTGAATAAGACTGATGATCTCCTCATTATGGCACCACTTTTGAGACAGCTCCACTGTTAGTGGGTGGGATATATTAGGCAGCAAGTGAACATTTTGTCCTCAAAGTTGATGTGTTAGAAGCAGGAAAAATGGGCAAGCGTAAGGATTTGAGCGAGTTTGACCAAGGGCCAAATTGTGATGGCTAGACCACTGGATCAGAACATCTCCAAAACTGCAGCTCTTGTGGGGTGTTCCCAGTCTGCAGTGGTCAGTATCTATCAAAAGTGGTCCAAGGAAGGAACAGTGGTGAACCGCTGACAGGGTCATGGGCGGCCAAGGCTCTTTAATGCACATGGGGAGCGAAGGCTGGCCCGTGTGGTCCGATCCAACAGATGAGCTACTGTTGCTCAAACTGCTGAAGAAGTTAATGCTGGTTCTGAGAGAAAGGTGTCAGAATACATAATGCATGACGTGTCAGGGCTGTTTTGGCAGTAAAAGGGGGACCAACACAATATTAGGCCGGTGGTCATAATGTCATGCCTGATCGGTGTAGACTTATAGACTAATTCCTTCCTGCCGAAAGCTGACAGATGCAATGGCATCAGAATGGCAGACGTCCCAAAACCTTTGGCACTTAGTGTATATTTAATTGTCAGTGAAATGAAACAACGTTTCTCCAGCAGCTGGTGCTACGTAACAAATAAGGTGTTCTAGCCACATAAAGTACATCGTCCTTACTTTAGGACTATCTGCTCCAAAGATTGGGTGGTTCTAAACACATCTAGATGTAAAATTCAGGAAACAGAAACAGAAATTCTTATCTATCATCTCTTATTGTCTCATATTCATCTTATGATCTCTGTCCTCGGTGTATAGCAAAAACAAAGAAGTGGCCTTCTTGTTCCAATACTTTCGATGGAGCTTGCAGGATTTACATCGAACCATCTGGTCATCCTTCATGCCCTGTGGATGTGTGCAATGAGAACACTTCCATCAAGATATAAAGGTTTCCTCATAGGTGATCAGTCAGAAGAATTGCTTAGGACCCAAACCATGCCTGCAAAATGCTCTATACACCAAAACACAGCTGATTATAAAATAAGAGATTTTCTTGAAGAAGTTTTCATCAAGCGGAGAATGTGCAATTCACTTTATATTGCCTGTGCCCGCTATAGTGCACCAAACTGTCATGTCTTGCAGGTTAGGAGTGTGTTCACGATCATGCAGTGCTGGTGTGATGAAGTTTAAAGAACAGTGCTGATACGTGCTGAAACTGACCAGATCAGGTTCAGACCCAGGGTAAAGCCCTCTCTGCCAACGCCTGATGATTAAGGTCTTTTGAGAGCATGTGAACATTGATACTAAAAAACAAACAAATATCAGTATTATTTGTCTGAGTGTCTACATAACGTCTACTTAGGTGTGTTCTCTTATGCCGTGTGGACATACATTGAAAACAATTGTTTGTGTAGTACCTGACATCCGATGTAATTCAAGGTAATCTGGTTTGACTTGTAAAATGTTATCCTCATGCTGATTTTATTACTAGTTTTAGTTTCGCTTTAAAGTACCTCAGCACCTATGTTTTCATATACACTATATTGCCAAAAGTTTTGGGACACCCCTCCAGATCATTGAATTCAGGTGTTGTTTTTCAGAGGTTGGGCTCAGCCCCTTAGTTCCAGTGAAAGGAACTCTTAAGGCTTCAGCATACCAAGACATTTTGGACAATTTCATGCTCCCAACTTTGTGGGAACAGTTTGGGGATGACCCCTTCCTGTTCCAACATGACTGCACACCAGTGCACAAAGCAAGGTCCATAAAGACATGGATGAGTGAGTTTGGTGTGGAGAAACTTGACTGGCCTGCACAGAATCCTGACCTCAACCCCATAGAACACCTTTGGGATGAATTAGAGCGGAGACTGCGAGCCAGGCCTTCTCGTCCAACATCAGTGCCTGACCTCACACATGCGCTTCTATAGGAATGGTCCAACATTCCCATAAACACACTCCTAAACCTTGTGGAAAGCCTTCCCAGAAGAGTTGGAGCTATTACAGCTGCAAAGGGCGGGTCAACTCCATATTACATTCATGTGCACGTAAAGG
Organism: Hemibagrus guttatus; assembly: GCA_033459395.1. Taxonomy (NCBI): domain Eukaryota; kingdom Metazoa; phylum Chordata; class Actinopteri; order Siluriformes; family Bagridae; genus Hemibagrus; species Hemibagrus guttatus. The sequence goes on along the minus strand of JAUCMX010000017.1, from coordinate 2,186,571 downwards.
CAGACGTCCCAAAACTTTTGGCAATATAAGTGTACATTTATACACTTACTTCTGAGTATGTATATTCCCGTAGAGCTGTTTTGTTGAAAGCAAATAAAATCGAAGTTGAGCTGAATTCACTATATCTTGACTAGAGCCCCAGTCCTAGCTTAAGAGAAGCAGACTCATAGCATGATGCCACCACCATGCTTCTCTGGGGATATGGTGCGCAGCCAGTGGCTGGAGGGAGTCCGATTTGGGGACCACAGGATTTCATCACTGCTTTTGCAGATGATGTTGTCCTGTTGGCTCCTTCAAGCCAGGACTTACAGCATGCACTGGGGCATTTTGCAGCTAAGTGTGAAGCGGCTGGGATGAGGGTCAGCACCTCCAAATCTGAGGCCATGGTTCTCGACCGGAAAAAGGTGGCTTGCAGCACCAGACTGTATTTTGGCACAAAACCTGCAGGTCTTTATTAAACAGCTAAAGAAGAAACCTTCCAGCATGATAAAAAAAAAACAAATCATGCAAATTAGCCAGTTTACATACAGTCAGGCCCGAAATTATTCATACCCCTGGCAAATTCTGACTTAAAGTTATTTTTATTCAACCAGCAAGTTTTTTCTTGATTAGAAATGACACAGGCGTCTCCCAGAAGATAATAAGACGATGTACAAGAGGCATCATTGTGTAAAAAATTATTACTCATCTTTTATTTACATTTGAACAAAAAGTGGCATGTCCAAAATTATTCATACCCTTCTCAATAATCAAGAAAAGCCTTTATTGGCTATTACAGCAATCAAACGCTTCCTATAATTGCTGACCAGCTTTTTGCATGTCTCCACTGGTATTTTTGCCCATTTATCTTTAGCAATGAGCTCCAACTCTTTCAGGTTGGAGGGTCTCCTTGCCATCACCCTGATCTTTAGCTCCCTCCACAGATTCTCAGTTGGATTTAAGTCAGGACTCTGGCTGGGTCACTGCAAAACATTAATGTTTTTGTCTGCTAACCATTTCTTCACCACTTTTGCTGTGTGTTTTGGGTCGTTGTCGTGCTGAACTGTCCACTGGTGCCCAAGGCCAAGTTTCTCTGCAGACTGCCTGATGTTGTTGTTGAGAATTTTGATGTATTGCTCCTTTTTCATGGTGCCGTTTACTGTGATTAGGTTCCCTGGTCCACCGGCTGAAAAACACCCCCAAAACATTAGGTTCCCACCACCATGTTTGACAGTGGGGATGGTGTTCTTAGGGTTGAAGGCTTCTCCGTTTTTACGCCAAATGAAGGCTACATCATTGTGGCCAAACAATTCAATTTTTGTTTCATCTGACCATAAAACAGAAGAACAGAAGTCTTCTTCTTTGTCCAGATGAGCATTTGCAAAGGCCAAGCGTGTTTTTGTGTGCCTTATCTGGAGAAGTGGTGTCCTCCTTGGTCTGCGTCCGTGGAACCCAGCGGTGTGCAGTGTCCGTTGGACTGTCTGCCTTGAGATGTTGCCACCAGCAGAGCCCAGATTCATCAGGATGGCCTTGGTGGTGATCCTTGGATTCTTTTTTACCTCTCTCACCATCCTCCTGGCCAGCACAGGTGTCACTTTTGGCTTCCGACCACGTCCTCTGAGATTTTTCACAGTGCGGAACGTCTATAGCCCTTTCCTGACTTGTGAGCAGCCACAATGCACAGCCACAGGTCCTCAGTAAGCTCCTTTGTCTTAGCCATGACTGTCCACAAACCAACAGCAGAGAGCTTCTGTTTTTCACCTGTTGAGTTGATTAAAACAGCTGTTCCCAATGAATCAGGGTAATTAGGATGCTTTAGAGCAGCTTGGACTATTTGGAATGGTATAGAACTTTCCCATAGACTGTGACAGTTTGCAAAGGGTATGAATAATTTTGGACATGCCACTTTTTGTTCAAATGTAAATAAAAGCTGAGAAATATTTTTTTTCCACAATGATGCCTCTTGTACATCGTCTTATTATCATTTGAGAGAAGCCTGTGTCATTTCCGGTCAAAAAAAAAACTTGCTGGTTGAATAAAGGTAACTTTAAGTCAGAACTTGCCAGGGGTATGAATAATTTCGGGCTTGACTGTGCATTTTTTTTAAATGAGTTTGCAAACTTTTTAGGAGACATTGTCCTTCAGTATGATCGTCTTTTGATTGTGGGGGATTTTAATATTCATGTTTGTTGTGAGTCAAACTCCCTGGCCAAGGATTTTACTAATTTGATGGACTCTTTTGATTTTATTCAAATGATAAACAGTCCAACTCATAAACAGGGTCACACATTAGACCTTGTGTTGCTGCATGGTATCTCGATTTGTGACCTTGAAATCCTTGATTTGAGTTTTTCTGACCATATGCCTGTTATATTTACTTGTTCTTTTCCAAATGGAGTTTCAAAAACTATGAGGCTTTCGCAGCAGATTCGTGCCTTTACTCCATCTTCTAGTGATGATTTCTCTGTACTTTTCAAGGAGGCTTGTCAAAGTTATAGTCTTGATTCCCTTTCGAATTTGTCTAATGTTGATGATCATCTTATGTTGTTCAATTCCATCAGTAGTGACGTCATAAATTCTGTGGCTCCACTAAGAGAAAAACGGAAAAATTCTAAAGCTGAACCCTGGGTAACTAGCACCACACTTGAACTTGGTGGTTTGTGGTAGAGCTGAACGGAAGTGGAAAAAAAACAAATTACAAGTGTCTTATGAAATCTTGTGAGTCACTTATTAGATATCAAAAATCAGCTAAAGCTGCAAAATCCCAGTACTTTTCTGATATTATAGCTAAAAACTCCCATAAACCTAAATTGCTTTCTACTATTTTAAATTCGGTTGTGAGCCCTGTGAGTACGGTCTGCTTGAATGCATCAGCTTCAGTTTGTGATAGCTTTTTAAAGTTTTTCACAGATAAAATTATTGATATAAGACAGAACATTGTATTTTCAAACTATGATCCATCTGTTCTCTCTCGATGTGTTTCATCCTTTAAGGAATTTCAGACAGTCTCTTTTAATTCACTTAAAGATATTATTAAGCAGCTTAAACCTACCACATGTCTACATGACATTTTTCTGACCCATTTTTTGCTGCAGGTCTTTGATGTTGTTGGGCCTAGCATTTTAGCTATAATAAATAAGTCTCTTTTAACGGGTGTTGTTCCTACATACCTAAAACATGCAACTGTTAAACCCTTGCTTAAAAAACCTAGCCTTGACCCAACCATTCTTTCAAATTATAGACCTATTTCCAATTTATCTTTTATTTCTAAAATCTTAGAGAAAGTTGTTCTGGAACAACTGCAGAGCCATTTGGATTTAAATAGTGTGTGTGAAGAATTCCAACCTGGGTTTAGAAAACATCACAGTACTGAGTCAGCTTTACTAAAAGTCTTTAATGATATTTTGCTGTCTGTTGACTCAGGGGATTCCGTGATACTCTTACTTTTAGATCTAAGTGCTGCCTTCGACACTATAGACCACAAAATTTTGATCTCACGACTTGAACAATGTGTGGGAATTGAAGGTTGCACTCTAAATTGGTTTAAGTCCTATTTAAATGCTAGAACATTTTCTGTTTGTCTTGATGGGTTCTCTTCTTCTGTATCGTCTTTGGATTATGGAGTCCCTCAGGGCTCCATTCTGGCCCCTGCTTTGTTCTCTCTGTATATGCTACCTCTGGGGACTGTTTTTTCTAAACATGGTGTGTCATTTCATTTTTATGCTGATGACACCCAAATTTATCTGCCCTTAAAGAAAAAAGACAAAAAAGCTTTAAGCTCTTCATCAGCATGCTTGTCTGATATTAAGTCTTGGTTTTCTTGTAATTTTTTGCATCTAAACGAGAGCAAAACTGAGGTTATCGTTTTCGGGCCTACGGATGTGTCAACAAGTTCTGTTGGTGACCTGGGAGATTTGGTCCCTTATGCAAAACACTCTGTGAAAAACCTGGGTGTTATTTTTGATTCTGCCCTTACATTTGACAAGCAGATTAATGCTGTAATCAAATCTATTTTTTTTCCAATTAAGACTATTATCTAAGGCTAAGAGTTTTTTAACATGTGCAGAGTTTGAGAGAGTGATCCATTCGTTTATTTCATCGGGACTTGACTATTGTAATTCTCTTTATATTGGAATGAGCCAATCCAATATTAGTCGTCTTCAGATGGTCCAAAATGCAGCAGCCAGGTTGTTGACTGGAACACGGAAATTTAATCATATTTCCCCAATATTACAAGCGTTGCACTGGCTGCCGGTTTGTTATAGAATTTATTTTAAAATTCTGCTTTTTGTTTTTAAAGTCCTAAATGGATCAGCCCCAAAATATCTCTCTGAACTTTTGAAAATAAATAACTCTGCTAGATCATTAAGGTCATCTAATCAAAGATTGCTCATGGTTCCGAGATCTAGACTTAAGACGAGGGGTGACCGTGCTTTTTCTATTATTGGTCCAAAATTGTGGAATAGTCTTCCTCTATCTTTAAGACTAGTATCCACAGAGTCTGAATTTAAATCTAAGTTGAAAACTTACCTTTTCTCTCAGGCTTACAACTGTATTTGATTCTTTTAACATTGATTTTTTTTTAAAGATTTCAAATTAGTGTTTCTGATGTAAACTCCCTTTATTATTGCATTATTATTTTTATTTATTTATCCTCTTGTACAGCACAATGGCCAACTGCTGTTGTACTTATTGTGCTATATAAATAAATTTTGATTTGATTTGATTTGATTTTCGCACAAGAAAGACACGGTGGCTTAGTGGTTAGCACGTTTGCTAAAAAACACCTCCAGGGTTGGGGGTTCGATTCCTGCCTCCGCCATGTGTGTGTGGAGTTTGCATGTTCTCCCCGTGCCTCGGGGGTTTCCTCTGGGTGCTCCGGTTTCCTCCCCCAGTCCAAAGACATGCATGGTAGGTTGATTGGCATCTCTAAATTGTCCGTAGTGTGTGTGTGTGCCCTGCGATGGGTTGGCACTCCGTCCAGGGTGTATCCTGCCTTGATGCCCTATGACACCTGAGATAGGCACAGGCTCCCCGTGACCCGAGTGTAGTTCGGATAAGCGGTAGACAATGAATGAATGAATGAATGATTTTCGCACATAACGGAGTGTGAAAGCAAAAGTACCCTAAGATAGACATAATTTTCAGAAGTGAGACAATTAATTATTAATAATAAAATCTTTCATGTTTAACCTCAAAGTATCTCTATTCCTTTTTGTATTGCTCGTTGTAACGGAGGGTGATTATCATGAACTATTTATGCAGTGCTAGTAATCAGAATTTAAGCCAAGATTTTAAAAGAAAACGAAAACTACTCACTTTCCAGTTTACAGTGTAGTGTAGTGTAGTTTTTTTATTATTATTATTTTTTTAAATGGTGGTAAACGAAGTGAATTGTGCTGGAGATATTTACAGGAACGATCAATACTACACATGTAAAAGCCTGTGCTGTGTTGCTAACACTCTGCAGGATGTTTAGCTAAGCTTTCAGATATTTTAGCAAACATTTCAAGCGATGCTTAAAGTGTACAAAGGTGAACAACTGTAGTCACCTGATTTGAGTGAATTTCCAGATTTAGTGAGTGTGATATAGCCGGGAGATTACTACCCTGTGCTGGATTTCAGGGTTAAACCCTGTTTCAAGCAGAACGTTTGACCCTGCAGTCTTTGCCCTGTGTGTCTTTATTTCCTGGATGATGTCAGTTCTCATTATGTAGCAGTCTCAGACGGTGTCTGTCTTTTAAAGCTCTGTACCTTCAGCCGGTCATGTTAGCAACTTTGCACATGAATGCGTCTCCACTGAGCTGTGAATCAGCTTCACTGTTGGACCAAAGTTCCAAATCTTTGTCCACTCAATCCTTTATGTCTGCTGTTTTTGATTTCTTAATATGATAGTATAAAGCAGAAGTGGTAACTTCTGCTTTATAAAATGACTTCACTTCAGCATTATATCACATTGATGCACACTTCACTAATCAGCAGGAAACAGACATTTTTAGACATCCTTAGGACACACAATTCAACCGAAAGAAAGGGAGGGGCGTAAAATATTCCGAGTTTGTCTTTTCACTTTTCAAAGATAACTTTAAACAGGAACGTTAGGGCTTAGGTCTTGATCATACCTCCCCCAAGTTTTAGAAAACGTCAAGAAAGCAAACAGGGGCGGCCTCAGTTCCTCAACCAATCACTCAGCAGTGCTGGGGTGTCTGGCATCTGGAGGATTCCTAAGTTGAAGGAGTCTATATAAAGATCCTGGTGACCTTGTTATGTTGGTTCATTTCCCTTGGAGCAGCATCTATGCTTCATAACATGCAGGAAGCAGTCAACCTTCTAAAGAGGGATTGTTGACTTCAAGGATTTTGAAAGGCTGCATGCAAAAAAAAAGGTATGACTAAGCTATGACACCAGTGTACAACTGGTGTGTTCAATAACCTTTAAATGCATCTGACTATAGTTATAGCACCAATGACATTGTACGCTCTCCTGAGGTAGGACTATATGATCTCTCTGGTTATATTTAGAAGTTTTGCCTGAAGAGCTCCATAGCACACATAGTGAGTGGGCTAAATGCTAAAACAAGTCACCAATTATCTTAGTTAACTCTCTAAAAACAAGCATGGCAGGATAATTAAAGAAGAATGCAGGAGAAAAATGATAAACCTGTATGTATAATGTAGAAACATGAGGAGATTATCAACTGTAAACAGACAGGGCTATCAGGGAGCGGTCACTGGTCTGAGAAAACTTGTAAAATGAGTAACAGGAGTAAGCACGACAAAAAAACAACTAAGGCTTACCGATGTGGGTGAAAAAGTTGTTACTGTACCACAACTCAATGTCAAGTGCTTTCTCCCTGAGCTGGTCTCCTTGAGCATGTCTTTGGAGATGTGGCACAATGAAACAGAACTTCTATAATCCCATAGTAATCAACAATGTGCTTTAAGAGAAATGTCACCGGTTTTAGCAATATTTTAGTATTTCCAATGTCGTGAATGCTGACATATCCAGTGCTGTATGCAAAACAGAGCAAGACCCAAGACACATTTTAACGTTAAAACACAAACAAAGCACTGTGTTGAGCATAAAGTACAGTTCATAGTATAATATGGTGAAAACAATAGTTGTTATAAAGGTATCATTAAGAGACTGCTCTTTCTTTAAAAAAAAAAAACCCACAATACACTGAACAACAGATCTCTAATACAGTATTTGCAGTAATACCTTTACATGCACATGAATGTAATATGGAGTTGTCCCGCCATTTGCAGCTATAACAGCTTCAACTCTTCTGGGAAGGCTTTCCACAAGGTTTAGGAGTGTGTTTATGAGAATTTTTGACCGTTCCTCTAAAAGCGCATGTGTGAGGTCAGGCACTGATGTTGGATGAGAAGGTCTGGCTCGCAGTCTCCGCTCTAATTCATCCCAAAGGTGTTCTATGGGGTTGAGGTCAGGACTCTGTGCAGGCCAGTCAAGTTCCTCCACACCAAACTCGCTCATCCGTGTCTTTATGGACCTTGCTTTGGTCACTGGTGTGCAGTCATGTTGGAACAGGAAGGGGTCATCCCCAAACTGTTCCCACAAAGCTGGGAGCATGAAATTGTCCAAAATTTCTTGGTATGCTGAAGCATTAAGAGTTCCTTTCACTGGAACTAAGGGGCCGAGCTCAACCCCTGAAAAACAACACCTGAATATAGTGTATGTATTAATACGTAGTCAATCTGCATGCTTTTCGGATGTGGGAAGAAACCAGAAAACCTGGAGGAACCCCACAACAACAACAAAAAGAAAATGTGACAAACCTCAGGACCTAAGAGATTTCATTAATATTCTTAGACATAAGATAAGATAAGATAAGATAAGATAAGATAAGATAAGATAAGACTTTATTGATCCTACAGTGGGGAAATTCAATTGTCACAGCAATTCAACAGACAGTTAACGTGCAGGTATTTAGCCTAAAGATAGAAAGAAAGAAAGAAATTTAAAAAGACAAATAGTAAAAGAAAAGAATATTATGTAAAAATCATTTTAAAAAACATTATAATCTAACATTATAATATAATATTTTAAAAATATTTTTTATATAATATTCTTTTTTTATAAAGATGATATTATTTATAATCTTATTTGTTTTTGCGCTATTAAGATATATTAAAATTGTTCAGTTCAAATGAGCAGTGTAATAAACTAATAACTAACCCGATAATAAGTATAATAACCTTCATGAAGGTGGGTGGTGATTTCCATCAGTACTAAAAACAAACTAACAGACATGTTCATGGAACCTGAAAAGGGCTGATGTAGAAAATCCCTTTTTTGTTTTGGATGAACTCTTTATTATTCCCTGCTTAACTGTGCTGCCGCTGGTGGGAGGGGGGCGAGCTTCAGCTGCCCTTTGACACACTTACGATAAGAAGAGATGCTTGTATCTAGAATCAACAGGTTTGTTTCATATGTCAACAATATTTCTTTTTTTAGCCTTGCATGGGTTTGGGTTTCTGTGTAGTGGAACTTTGTGCACTTTGCAATTTCACTCAATCAGGGATAAACATTAGGGGAAAACATGCCCCTTTTTCTGTGTAGATGATGGTATTTGCACATGTGCAGTTCCACAGGTTCACATGGGTTCGGCTGTAATGCAGTGCATCCGTTTTTGTTGATAATAATAATGAAATAAGACATTATTAATTATGACAAATTACTTTTACCTTTTATTGAGGAAAGCTAAGTCTAGACTAAAATTTCTACCCGGGAAAACCTTCAGCATTTTCTAACATTGCACACATTTTGCTTTCTCTTATTTTAGGTTCCAAAAGGGGATTTTGTTCTTTCCAAACTCTGGTCTTTCCCAAACTACACTGAGACCATGAGCAGTGTGAACTCTGCTGCTTGTCTGCTGGCAAGGAATCACTTTTACCAGAGTAAGTGCTATTTTTAACTTGTGTTTGGCTAGATGTATGGTTGCCAGATTGTCTTGTTCCCCTCCCAATTTAGGTTGAAAACCTTACCCAATTCCAGTGAACTTCATCTTTTCCAACTTCAATAATGCCAAAGCAAGGCATTTCAGTTTATTAAAAATAGTCAGATTTCATAATAGACAATCTGGCAACCCATAACAGATTAATGTTTTCCTTAAGCTGCACTTTTGCCTGGCTGCCATCCCAAGACAAACAGTACATAGCGTTCCTTGTCCGTGTAGAATTGCAGTTAGCAAGCAATGCAATAACGTTTGATTTAAACTGAACATGATTTTTTAACTCTAGGATAGAGTTTGCAGTAAGCATGATGACGTTGAGTGAAATGTAATGACCTAACACTGCATACTGTATACTGAATCATGTTTATGTTTTTACTCACAGATGTCGGTCCTACCAACAAAATACGGCCTGTGTATACTTTCCCTGGTAGTCTGTCACAAGCAAGACGAAGGCAAGAGTCTGTCTGGAAAACTGCCTCCTCACACCAAGGTACAGTAAACAGAATCCTGAGTGTTAGATATAAACAGACTCCATCATCAGTATCATCCATGCAAAAACATGGAGTTGAAAATGTCTAAACATTTTAGTTTGAAAAGGCCTTGTTCTAGTGGCATACAATTTGGCTTTCTTTTAAAAAATACATTCAGTGTTATCCTGGCCTCAAACGTCAACCTCAACCCCATAGAACACCTTTGGGATGAATTAGAGCGGAGACTGCGAGCCTTCTCGTCCAACATCAGAGCCTGACCTCACAACTGCGCTTCTAGAGGAACGGTCAAAAATTCCCATAAACACAGTCCTAAACCTTGTGGAAAGCCTTCCCAGAAGAGTTGAAGCTGCAAAGGGTGGACCAACTCCATTTAAACCCAATGGAATGAGAATGGGATGTCATTAAAGTTCATGTGCATGTAAAGGGAGACATCCCAAAACTTTTGGCAACACAGTGTATATGCAGGATGTGACGAACTGGAGTCTCATCCAGAATGTATTTGCACCTCCTTACGAACAGTCCATTAATAGGCTCCAGATCCAAGGCACCCCGAACCAAAATAAAGGCAGCTTGAAACAAGGGGTCAGGGGAGAATGTCCAGATTTGTTTGAGCTGACAGGAAAGTTCTTGTACCTTGATAAGCTCTCCAACCATGGTGAGCAGATAAGCATCTCAGAAAACAAGCTTTTTGTACCTTGTGTTCCGCCACACTATTTAGTCTAAATGCTAGTGTGTGGAAAAACCAGATGATCAGCTGCTTCTGAAATACTCGAAACAGCTCATCTGGCACAAACAACCACACTACATTTAAAATCGCTGGTGTCCCGTGTTTTTGTTCACATTAACTGAAGCTCTGGAACCGTATGTTCATGATTTACTGGCATATGATTGGCTGATTAGATAACTGCATGAATAACCGGGGTTACTGATGTTCCTATTAAAATGACCAGTGAGTAGTTGCATCAAACATAATGGGAAATATTAGAAATATATATATTTTGCAACACTTTCTCTCAACCATCTTTGTGCTCTCTCTGTGCAGGTTTCTCAGGACAGGAGCCCAGGCGATGGGTATTAAGCTTGGTTTGGAAAAGTCCATTATCCAGACCTGCCTTGTCCAAACGGCTAAAATCTGATGACCGTGTGATCAAATAAAACATCTGAACCACACCTTGCTTAAAGACTTGATGTAACATTCCCAGAGCCACAACATTTTCCTTTTCCCTTATGAAACCCATTAGAGATTGGGTTTAAAAGACTAGATCCTGGTGATCTGCACCGTTTTCCTAGCAGTTCTACCCGGAAATATTACACCATTTCATTTGTCCAGGAAGATACGATAATGTTAAATAGTCCAGCATAAAGGAAGGAAGAAAAACCTGCAGCTGTTTTGTGGCATGATGCATTCCCTTAATAACTGCCTCTCAATATTTGCCCCAAAGGGCAAAAGAGCATCTCTTGTGTTCTCCTTAACTTGTTCTGCAGGGAGTGTGTAACCGACCACATTCCTCCGTGTCCAATCAGTGCTTGATCTGCTCTCCCATGCACAGACCTGTTGCCAAGCAAAGCAGAAGAGGGACTGAAAGAAAAGGATCGAGTCAGCGCACCACACAAAGCCTTTTCCATGAAACCTCACAGGGCTCAGTGACCCAGAAAGTACATGAACACACAGGGGAAAAAATTGAACGAAAAAAAAAACAAACCACTGCGAGTTGTTCAATATCCTTAAAATGGATGAATTTGTGGACACTCGACTGAATCTCCCTGTTTAGACCTCTTTACTTTTCCAAGAGCTTCACTGTTTGTCCTGAGCACACGACGTGATTGGAAAGGAAGTTTGCACAAGGAATGTCATACACAGAAAATCCACTCGAGCTGAATTAACATGCCAGTTACACAACAGCTCTCCAGATCAGCTCTACTACAAGCATGGCAGGAAAATAATTAAAAAAAAAAAAAAGAGGGGGTATGGCTGTAGCCTTCTTCACAGACTCTGAATCAACACACTGGAAGGTTATTACCTGGATTACCGGAATGAGATGTGAAAAGCTGTGTTAAGGAGCCAAAAAAAAAAAAAAAAAAGGCTTAAACTAAAAGGAATAAACAAATAATGAAAATGACCAAGTCTTACTGCATTACTTACAGGATTTGCTTTTGATTTCAAAACTTGTGGCATGATTTTAAACCCAATTTCTCTCCAAAAATAAGAAACAAGTGCAAAGCATGTAATATTGACGCACATCCTAAAAGCCATGGGAAAAAAAAAAAAAAAAAAAAAAAAAACCCCCCGTCACAAAGGTTTGGCTACTTCAAAGTTTTATTGTTTTTTCTGTGAACATGGCAACACAGTGAAAAGTAGTAACAAAAACACAGCGTTACAGATGTGTAAAAACATACAAAAAACACTTCATTTTAATTTTAAGCCCAACAAAGTTATGAAAAGCAAACAAACTAAAAAAGCGACCTAGTCTACACATGAAATAAAATAAAACTATGGGCCATTTTCCGTCCCCTAGCGTTGGTCCCCCAAGCCGGATTTAGGAATGAGGACTCCCCACCTCCGACTTCCCGGCATTGCTACTCTCGCTGGCCTGCCTCTTCACCATATCCCGAGCAATACAGGTCACCTGCCCATCGGTCACGCTCAGCCCTGAGCTGCACAGAAAATAAAGCAGTGTTAGCTGTGTTAAGAAAAGAAAATAATTGAGGACAATGGTTTTTTTGAACATGAAAGCTTTTGACTTACTTCTGCTGGGCCTCTTCAGCCAGGGAGCCCATACCCGGCTGCTTCGCAAAGAAGAAGCTTGACCACCAGTGACCAGAGTCTTGCTTGGGCAGGCCTGGGAAGATTAAAAAAAAAAAAAAGAAGGATGAGTCGA